>JAVQJG010092195.1:0-13211 GCA_036024015.1 Craterocephalus amniculus | reverse complement strand
ACACATACTCTGCTCGCACCCTGTAGGTAACGGCTGCAGACCCGACGCACCAGATATCTGCTCCTTGCAGAAAGTGAGCTGCACCTGATCCAAAATTTTGGTCAGATTAATCTCTTCTGCCGGTTTCATCAACAGGTTTTTATTACGAGCATTTTTTTTCCCTTTGGTTTTCCATCTTGCCTCCTCCTCTAGAATATTTTATAAATATTTTATTCTATTCTATATTTTATTCTAGTTATCTAGAATGATCTGATTCATTAGATCTGATAAATGTAGAAGATAAATGTAGAAGGTCCTTATAATAGCCTGTAGGCTCAATATTAAATTCCAATCAAATCAAAGAATCGTCAATTCCTAATTGCTATTCTTTCTTTTTCTTTATAGCTATTAAATTTATTGTTTATTATTTGTTCACGTTTTTCAATGTACAGCGCCTCAGGTTCTGAGAGGCTGTTGTTAGTGTGCTTTATAAATAACTCGAACTTGAACTTGAACTGATATTGCAGCACTTCTGGTGGCATTTAGATTTCTTTCTGTAGCTCACAAATATTTTTATTTGTCTCCTCTACTAATATTTCAACCTCAATGGGATTGAAATTCCTTTTGCGTTTGGGTTCCTTTCTCTCTTGATCCTTGCATGACAGAGCAAGCAGCGACGCAAAATCCTCATTTAAATACTGCTGTTTGCTCCGCAAATAACAACAGGAGCAATCTTAACAGATATGGCGCTAATCGTAGAAACATGACCGGAGCAAAACAGCGCAGCAAATATTGATTTGCGCAGCACATTAGCCCTCGTCATAACTCAGCGCCTCAGTTTTGAGAGCCACTAAGCTAGAGGGTTGAGCTAGAGGTTTAAGAGAGGAATTGGAATTCACCTTAAGTAAACACGACAGTGGGGAACACAATCTGTTCTTTTTTCTACAGACATGGAAAACCCTTTTTACTGTTTGCCACCTGAGAGAGAGGTCAAAATACCACGAAAAGGAAAAATAAATCATAATTGGTAGAAAATGAAAGTCTACATCGGGGCGTGATTTAGGAAATGGAGACAACTGGGGAGATATGCCTAAAAACAGATGCAGAAGTTGCAGCCTTTCTACTAGACAGGTGAGCTAATTCAATGTAACATTAAAATGTGTGTTTCTGCCATGTTAGAAACAGGACAGAGTTGATTAAAGACTACTTTACTCCAGTTTAGGTTGAATAATTAACCGTTACTTTCTATGTTAATGTCATGCTAAGCAGCTCCCCCCAAAAAATCCTACAAAGAACTAATAAAATACCATTCATAAAATTGTCTATATAAACAAACCATTAGTTTACAAAGCAGGTGATGCGGATGTTACAGAATGCATTGTGTCACCTGACGGCTACCGTATTCTTGGATCAAGTCTGAGAGGCGAGAGGCGGTGGGTAGGGACGGGGGGAGAGGTTAAAGTCATTGTAATCTGCAGTTTGACCATTAGACGTCACTGAAGATTACACACTGTAGCTTTAATGGATAAGTTTTGCAAAGTGTGTAACATTGACTAACCTGACTATCTTTAACTCCAGCATAACCAAAAATGCAATATATAGATAAAATAATTTAACACATTAACAGAGTCAAAAAAGAATTTAGGCACATAAAATATAGCTTCTATCTTTCTCAAACACCAATTAAAAAGAATAAAGCAATCTGTGATTTAAAATTCTACCAAAAATGTAATGCGTCACTAAAAGGGCCATTTCATAATCAATTACAGCTTAAATGAATAATAAACAAATATGTCTGATAGTCTGTACCTCTTTAGTCAGATGGATCATCTGGGAGTTGAGTTGGTGTAAACAGTGTTAAGGGAACAATGATTACAGACCTCAGTTGATGAAGAAGGCCTCTCGGGTGCAGATGCTGGACCAGGGACTGTTCTTGCTCCACCAAAAACAAGACAAGGGACAATTCATGGACCTTTACCTCAAATACAAAAATTCTTGGGAATTTTACCTTTCTAAAAGTCTATCATATCAATTCAGACTTAAGTGAAACTTAGAAACAGCTTACAAAGTTAGCACATATTGAAAATGCTGAGTGACACACAATAAACACTGCATCAGATCAATGTGGGCGTGCAAACGGCTAACTGCTTCTATCCTGCACACATTTCACACGGTGTAACTATCATTTTAAAACAGGTAAAAACATGGCTATTTACCTTTCCTCAGTCTTGTAGGGTACTTCAGCTAGCTGTAAACTATTTACATGTCCTGGTAGTAGACAATTGCGAATTCTTTGACAATATTTTTAATGTTTGAACAGCTCTTTCCAAAACAAAACAAACAAAAAAAGCCAAATCCGGTTTGTTTATTTAGTTTGAAGTTACATTTTATGACCACTAGATGGCGCTATGGTAATGTGTTCTGGACGTTTTGAAAGCTTAATTCTTCTCATGTAATGTTCTTTGAAACAATTTGGTCTCCCAAACCTTCCATTCGGTTGTCATTACCGGTAAAGATGTGGTTAATCTAACCATACATTAGAAAAATCAGTTTCCCTCAAACTTGCCTGGTAAGATGGCCGCCGGTAATGCCATTGGAAACTCCACCATGACGCATCTGACGCATGACGCAACAATCCTGAACCGTCCCCTGCACACTACCCCTTCATTATCGAGTGTGACCCGAAATGAAGTCAGACTCGCAGCCGTCGAAGGACATTTCAACCTAAGGGGGCAGGATGGGCAGTAATGAAGCGCCCTCTTCCTTCCACTGGAAAAGGGAAGCACGCGTCGCCATGGCAACAAAAAGACAGCAGTGTAGCTTTGTGTACAGCTTGTGAGGCTTTTCTCACCACTGTCCCCGAAACATAATAAATCCAGCAGCCATTATAATGGCAGGAGCCACATTATACTTCATATAGTTTATAGTGACTCCACAAGTCTTTTTGCTCCAGGACTCCAATTATTACCGTTTGATATTTCCAAACTTAGCAATGAATGTGTCCTGCTTGTTTGCCACACTGACAGAAAATCACCAGGTGGCTCATGTACTAAGCGTTCGTATGCACAAAAACGTTGCGTACGATCATTGTCATGGTGAAGTTGAGATGTATCAAGACTGACGTGATCGTGGAAATGTGCGGTGCTTCATGTCAACTTCATACCTGGCGTACGAACAAATCTGCACTCACTGATGCTTTGGTGGCACTCAGAGGCGACGCAGGGAAACGGTTTTAATACATAAATTTGGAAACAAAACGTCCCCAGATTGAGTGCTGTTACCATCAGAGATGCACAAACAATCAACAGTGATGAACAATCAACACACCTGCGTCTGCGATGTGCAAAAAATTGCAAAAGGGTGCAGAAAAAAAATACTCTTTAAAACAGGCAGCTTCATCTGTGTTAGAAGAACCAGCAAATAATGCGATATGCAGTAAGCAGGATGATTTATTGGTCAGTGACGATAACTGGCTCGTCAGCCGCTTTAGGTTCCCGAGGACATTCCCTGTGAGTGCGCATGATGCCGTCTCCAAATTACAGCCCGTCTCTCCGGCGTCATCACTACTTAAAGTTCATAGCCCCAAAACAGCGTAAAAAACGGCGTTTTCTAAGGAGCTTCAACACTGCGTTTTTTACAACGCATTTTAAGCGTATTTACGGCTTATTTAACAGCGTCTCCTACATCACCGGCGTATAAAACGGGGTTTTGACAAACAGAACAGCGTTAAAAACTGCGTTTTCTTGGGGAAACGTGTCAGAAAGTGGCGTAAATCTGGCGCATTTGGATTTCCATACACCTACCCTTGGAACGTGAACCAGATCTTTGTCTTAATTTTCATTGCAAAATGCCAAATATGAAACCATTACAGATCCTTGTGTTTAGCGTTATTATATTTTTAATGACGTGGAACAGGCAGCTACAAAAACTAAAATGCTTATGAGCAACTGGAGATTTCACTGTGTAATTCCCAAACAGCGGTTGCTATTGGTGCACTTGATAAATGCATTTGGGTGTTTTCTCCTACCGGTCCATAGGAGTAAAGGACGAGCCATAGTGCCGCTTTGACTTTTTTGCTCTTGACCCCATGATCTGGTCTAAGAGACTTACATTCTGTATGTTTATCAATATTACACAGATGTCCAAACACTAAAACTGTCAGAATCTGCTGGTTTTTTTATTAGATCTCTGGATATTTTGGTTTTATTGTAGCAAAGGACATGAAAGGATTGCCACTGGTTCAGGCTGAATTTCATAACTATGGCTTTAGTTTAACGCTGAGAAACATGTAAAAAAGTAGTTTGTAATCATAAAATACATGGACTGCTAAACCAACTATAGCTATACAATTAATTTATATTTACAAATCACAGTATATTTTTATTTAAGTCATATTTGGATATTCATCTTTTAAATTTTTCCATCTAATGTTTAATTAAATTTTTTTTTACAAATGTAAATTTTTCTCATTGATTGTTGAATTTTAAATATTTTTTCACAATCTAGATTTATATTTTGAAAAATTATGACTTGTAGTTTACTTATGAAAATGCATTGCTTTTTCCAAGACCCTTTTGGTCCTCAACACAACTATAATTAATAGATAGAAAAAAAACTTTTGGCAGTGCCTCTTCTTATATGTGTGTTGGAGCAGCTGGACTGTTAAAATGCAAAAATTCAACATGCCTTTTATGAAAATGTGATTCCAGATAGAATGATATTTCACATTTTTTAGTGCTGCTTTATTTAGAAACATCAAAAGGACATTTGAAACAGTAACAACTGTCACTTTGAAAAAGGAATTCCTGAATAATAGAACTACAAGGAAACAAATATTTCAATTCAAACCTGAAATTGTTTTGTATGCTTTTGATTTAAAACATAAAGAAATCTCAAAGTGAAAACAGCACTGTAATATTTAGTTGGCTTTGAATTTGTACAGAGGCAAGAACTCTTTGTCCTTCTTCTTTTTTTTTTAATTCTTGATTTCAAAGCTGCCTCACTGTCAAGGAAAGCATTGATCTCTTTTGCATACTGAATGAGTGAACCCCCCCTGGGGTACCCTGGCTTTTTCCTCACTGTTGACTTCGATGTTGACCTCTGCAATCACAGCTTGGTTTGCGATCGTGTTCCTATCCACATCCACTTTGATTAACTGCGTGTTTTTTGGAATGTTTTGAGGATTGCCAGGTACCTATGGTGGACATCTTCTGGGGTGTTCACTAGGAAGAAGAAACAAATTATTAATGCACAAGGCCATGCAAGTAGATAAAAACACAAGTAAAGGTGGTAAGAGTTATTTTTGGCAATGCTTTATGCAATTGTTTTATGTTATTTACTACGAGAAATTTCAATTTCTACAATAATATGTGAGCTGTTGCTAATGTTTTAGTTTGGAGTAACTTCTCTGACATTTTAAAAGTCTTACAGTCTTGTTTACATGTTCCCATCCAAAGATTTATATAAAATAGGCCAATGGTCAATAGTTTGCACTGGTAGAATTAGCCTGACTATTTTTAATTATACATAGCATACTTTTTTGTTATTCTCTTGTTCTTCGCCTTCTTCTTCTTCTTCTTCTCATCACTGGATGAAGAGATTGACACACTGTCGTAGCCATACGTGTCTGAGAAATCACTTGAGGGTGAATGATGCTTTCAAGATCCTAGTAAAAAGTGGAAAAGTGGGAAAAAGAAGAAGAAAGAAAAGATGTATAGTTACACTTTTGATGAAAAAGAGTTATGATGTAAGAGAGCATCATCATCCTGTATGTAACTTGTTTACAAGCAAAAGTTTACATACTTTATAACATGCAAGAGTTTTTTTGAATAAATGTTTTTACCAATAGCCTGCACAGATAGATTTGAGGTTGTGGTATAGCAATTTTTAAAAAAAGGTAAAAGTAGGTAATACTCCGTTTGACTACCATGTCCTCACGTTTTAGTGGTTTAATCACATTCACTGAGAAGGAGAAGTTGAGAGGCATAATACAGTGCCATCTGTCTGAATAAGGGTTTAACTGAAACATATGGTTTTAATACAATATATATTGTGAACATCTTACTTAAATCAGATCTGTTTGTAGGAGAGAAAACAAAACGTCTCGTGTGATCTGAAAATGGGGATATAAATGATACATTTTTTGCTGTTATTATATACAATAGCTTTGTTAAAAAAAACAATGACTAAGATAAAAGTGTCACAAAGTTTTGAAAACTGTTCCTGAGTGTATTTAAAGAAATGAAAAGAAAAGCTTGTCTTAAAGTGTGCAGACTGCTTTTAAGAGTTGCATAATGTTTGAAATATAATAGATTTTTAGACTTTCAAACTAACTGCGATCAAGCAGTAAAAAAGATCTACCCAAACAATTCTATCCCATCTGCAACAACCACTTTGTACAAGCTGAATTAAACATTGCACAATGAAAAACTTCCCTTTCTCTGTTGCTATTTTAATTCATATATTGTATGTATTTTTTTTTAAAATGTTTATATTGTTAAATGTGTGGAGGTTTATTTATGTTGGAGCCCTGCTAAGGAAAATTTTTAGTCACCATTTGGGCCTAACAATAATATTTTTCTGTTCTTTTCCATTCTATACTATTTCAGTCTCATTTCTCCAATAATGTCCTCCTCTATTGTGAACATATTAATAAGATAATTTATTGAACCCTAATTTATTTGTTCTGCTTAACAAACTTCTTGAAAGTTAAATGTTATTGTGTCCAACCTGGAGAAGAGGAAGTGCTGTCCATTGATTTTGAAAGTAAATTTCTCTCATCTTGAAGTGCCTTTATCTTTTCTTTTTGTTGCTCAATGATGGTCAAGGCTGTTGGAGCCAATGCGGTGGAGGAACTTGGTGCTTAAATAAAAGATAAAAATATTATAATGATTTCATGCAATTTCAAACTCAAACTTAATGTGGATTGCAATATTTCCATACAAATAGAGCATTAGAAAATACTAAGTAAATGTTTCTACAGTGTCTTCCCATGCTATAATGCTGTGATTTGTATTTTCTTACATTGAAACAAATATTTTTTTCTTATCTGCATAACAATAATAAATTCATAATAGTAATTTTAAAAACGAGAATGCACTGAATAAGTTACTTTCTGTTCTGTCTTCTTCTGAGCTGTTTTTCTCATCATGTTCTCCAGATGGAAGCCTGACATCAGCACTGAAGGAAGGTTTCAGCTGATGAGGCCTCCTGCCCCTTCTTGTTGATGGCATTACACTGAAATGTAAAAATATTATTATGGAAATATCTTGCACTATGGTCTAGTTCAATGTATATAAAAAATCTATAATAATATAACATGAAAAGTTAGTTTGTCTAACTGCAACTTTAATCCTTGAAATGGGCAACTGATATTAATTTACCAAAGAAGACAAAACATACAAACAACAAAAACAACATTCCATGAATACCCCGTGCATACAAGTAGAAAATTGCCAAATGAAATAAGTATTCACGGTGAAGTGAAGTAGATGTGGAAATAGTCACATTAGGCAAGGCTGCCGTGGAAAGTTAGCTAAAGGGCTAAGCTAGTGTTAACATGCCGTCATCAGAGAAATAACTTCAAAATACTTACTCCGAAAAATGTTACTCTAAACTGTTCACTCGTACAGCTTTTGAGTGTATTACTTACCCTTTGATAATTATCAAGCTAGCAAGCTTGGGGTGTTGAATGCTGGGGATGCAACTTCTGCTGAATCCTGCTGGGAACCCTCTTTTTTCAGCTGTGTTCAGGAGGAATCTTCAAACTGATGCACACAAGTGCATCCTGGAAATCTAATAGACGTGTCTGATCAATGGAACTTAATGTTTATAAACTTCCTCCTGTGAATTCCCGCACAAAGTGACAGAATTAGATTCTTGCTAGCAGCACAGCCTCATGATGACTCTTGTATAGACACTGCTGAAAAAAATCGAGCGGGGGAAACAGGAGAAAATAGTACTCATAAACTGTCTTCAAAAAATGAAGCTGCTCTGCAGGAAAAAAAGATGCCCTCAGTGTGGACGAAGGATGCTCTTGAAAAAAAATGGAAGCACTAAAGATGGATACCGTTGGTATGTCATTGCTTTCTTGCTGTGTTTATGTTTGCAACGAGGATTAGCGGCAACTTTACATTTTTAATCGATAAATATTTGTACTTTATTATCATGTACAAGGGATAGCACGTTTTAGTGACGATTGTGGCACTTATATGCACTTGATATCACTACTTAAAGTATAACTACAAGTGTTGATACAATGGCTATGTTCTTTCTCTGGGTCAAAATAGAGGGAGAATGATAGCACTGCAGTATTTAATGCAAAATCCACTTTAAAAAAACATGTACTGTCCTGAAATCTAACCCTTGACTAAATCTGACTGTCCCTTTTTTGATAATTTATTTAATCTTTATGATGATGATGCTCAGAACTGTATTTGTTTCTGTTAAAACTATATACTTTTTTTCAGGGTGTGCCGAAAACATCAGCAATTTATTACCAGATCCATAAGACACAGATCCATTTTGTCCGGTTCACGCTCCACTTAACATCTTGGTTGATGTTTTTTTCGTAGGTGAGTTATATCAGACACAGTTTATTTCATAATACTTTTTGCGCTATCATGAGCAGTTCAACTGTCAACAAACAATTGTTTTGTCACTTGATTAAATGCCAAACCCTTAACAACAAATTGATCCAAAATAAAATAATAAACACAAACCAGTGAAATTTTTTTTACTTTTGAGCCATTTCAACATTTTGGGCAACTGGGAAATAGAAGTATGAGTCCAATAGAAATATTTGAGCTGTACAAAAACTCTAGGATATGCAGGTTTTCACAGAAGAGGAGTGATCCAAAATTCAAATAAATGTAAAAGATAATTTACTATGAAGCATTTTCATTGCTGTAGTGGCAAATAAAGGCTTTTCAAATAATATAGTGCTGATGAGTTTTTGAAAAGTTAAATGTATTTGTCTTGAAAATGAAATTTTTTATATGTTAACACATTTTACTGCTTATTGCATATTGGAAATTGTTTCTTGTAAAATAACCAAAGGTTAACTGTAAGATCATTGTATTATTGCATGTTGCAGATTTGCCCAAGGGTTAAGACACGTGGATTTGATTGAAGAGAGAGTCAGTGGAAGCAGCAGCACCGTGTCCAAGATGTCGAAGAAACTGAAGAGAGTGTGTGTGCATCCAGTGAAAAACTTTGAAAGGAGGGGGGAAATGAAAATTGGTGTAGGGCAAGCTTTTGTTGTTATCGATGAGAGCAAATTCTGTCACAAGAGAAAGGTAATGATTTAGACAGAATTACTCTGTAGCTAAAAGTTATACTACATTGTTATGATGTCACTTGATTTAACACTAGGAGTGCCGCAATCTTAACATCCCGAGGAGCACCGCCAGCGGTCATTTGACCGCAACACAAGTTATTCACGGTTTCGGCTAATAAACAAAATCCTAACATAGTATGGGGAGGTAAACATAGTATTACTGATAATATGTAAAGCAGGGATCATAAAAGTCCCAAACCCGGTCCGGATCCTGACTCTGAGACATATCAGTCCACACCCAGCCCAACCTACAGTAGGTTCTGACTTACAAAGTGCTATTATCCTAAATATTAAAAAAAAAATCTTCCATAGATAAGTAAATTAATGCTTTATACTGTGAAATAAAGTGTCCCTGGATATTATTCTTAGCAATGATAAAAACGTGTTTCGTTCATCAGTTCATGCTGTGTCGTCATACAGCGCTGTCTCAGCGGTGTGACAGTCACCTGCCTGCTGTCTGCTCATGAGCAGAGGCTGTTATGAATGACAGAAACCAGCAGCCTATCAGTGTATCAGTCAGTACACAGGGTTTGTGATCTTACAGCTAATCAGAAGCAGAGTAGGGCGGGCATTTGTTACAACTCCGGAGCTTTCTGACATGCGACAGTTTGACTGAGAAAGAGTCTCCCAGAGCGGCTCTGTGGCGATTTAGACGCGTTAACTGCTCATAAATATTGATGTGTTTACTTTTCCAAATAAGTAAGCAGGTAAAACTACAGACAACCACTATCTAATAAATCCTAAAATGTCAGGTTCAGCCGTTTAGTTTTTCATCAAATCAAACTTTATTTCTATAGCACCTTTCATACAGGAAGTCTCTCAAAGTGCTTTACATCATAAAAACAAATATTGGAATGAGATAAAAACAAGTTCAAAACAAAGGTCACTAGGTCACACATTTATCATCATACACACAACACACACACACACACACACTCACACTTAAAGACTTAAAAAGATTAAAAAGATAAAAAATGAGATAAAGGATCAAATCAATAAATTACTGTAAATTATCTAAAAAGTAATGATATGATCAATATATCAAAACATAAGTAATATGTGCATAAGAGTGCATCATAAAAATCAGTTAAGAAAAGAGACATAAAATAATAATTAAATAGATTAAATTTTTTAAATAAATAAATGAATCAATGAATAATAAAATAAATAAATAAAAAAAATTATAAATACAAATAAATTATTGAATAAATAAGTAAATAAGAGTAGTAACATAGCTAAATAAATAAATAGTGATGAAAATTTAATTAAAAGCTAAGCTAAAAAGATGGGTTTTTAGCTCTTTTTAAAAACATCAACCGTCTCTGCAGCCCTGAGGTCCTCTGGCAGGCCGTTCCACAGGCGAGTGGATGCTACTGTACACTAATTAGCATGATAACGTGTCTGGTGGTCAAAAGACCGCTGGCGGCGCTTCCAGTGTTAACAAGTGCATGGTAAAAGAAATGCCTACTCTTTAGTTGTTATACTACTATGTATTGTACAGTGGTATAACAAAGGTTCTAATGGATATTAAGATGATTTAGTAAATTGTACTTTGAAGCATTCTGATTGAGATACCTACATAGATACATTTCTGTCTTAAAAGAACTTACATAAAACATTGGCCATACATAATTACAGGAATAGATTTGAATATAAAGAAACAAATACAACTATAAAAGCAAAACAAATTGTTTTGTACATATTTTCACCATGATTTTGTTTTGACCTTTTATGGTCGTACAAAATTATATTATCAAGAACAAACTACCTTAATACTTGATCCCCCTAATAAGTAATTTTGGAGTAGTGATACATTTGAAATGTGTTATATCTTGGCAGAACGTTCAGTTTGGTCACAATTTTTAAACACAATTGCATAAGTTATTCAGGCAACAACAGAAAATTTAAGAATTTCACAACAATACTGATAACAATTTCTCAACCCTTGAGATGTACTAAATCTGAATACTTAAAAAAAGGAGCTTTTTTTTTTTCCACGCATCTTTTAGCTGTGTTAGACAGTGTTTAGGTAAACCTCTGTTACTGTATATAATTAGGTAAACTTGAGGAATGAAAAGGATCACTTTGTTAATGTCATTTTAATTTAGGTTGATTAAGGGTTGTAGATTTTTAAATTGATCTCTTATATCTCTGATGCTGTTCTTCAAATCGTCACCAGTATCCTTTGTTTTTCCATTGTTCCTCTGACAGTATGCACGTGGGTGATTTGGTACAACTTGGAGGATAAGAGGATGGGTATTCGGATTGTTAGAAGTCAGTTAACAACAAAGATGGCCAGTGTTGAAATTTGTTCGCAGGCGAAATGCTGAACAACTTCTACCTCTAAAGGGCGCTATGTCAGACAATCATAAGTGATTCTTGGCGACCTTACAACCATCTGACACAACAGGCTATGTACACTATCAAGTAAATCACCTGAGATATTTTGTTCACCCAGGCACAGGAGCACATATTCAGCATATTGAAAGGTCATGGAGGACTTTTAAGCAAGAGGTCTATAGATTCAGAGGCAATATGACAAAAAAACACTGAAAGAAACATTACGCTTTATTGAGTGGAACCACTGGCTGGGTAGAAAAGACAGAAATGGGACTCTTGGTCGACTCTTTAAAGATATAAGAGCACAATACGGTTTCTAGGATGTGTCCTGGAAGTACATGTGTATGGAGGACCAGGCGAGCCATTGGAAAAGAAATATAGCATGTTCATGGTGATTAATTGTATAATAAAATATATATTACTAAATATCATTTCACAATAAAACAATTAAGTAATAGACAGAGATAGTTAGAGAGATAAATAAATCAAATTTCCAAAACATTTTATAATTTCACAATTAATATCTAATTCTAAAATAGGAATTACAAACTGTTTTTATGTATACATTATAAATTATCGGATTTGACCATGCATTTTCAAATCCTTTTTCTAAAAGCAGAAAGAAATGACCTAATTTATAAATCTGATCAGAAATACCTTTCCATATCATATATTTAAAAACAATTATTTCCTTTTATATTTCTTCTTCCCCCTGCATCTTTAAATCCTTTTTGTAAATGCATTTCCAAAATAGTTTTTTCCGCCCTCCTTTAGCTTTTCTGTGACTCTTTTGGGTCCTGAATACACTGAATACCAAATTCCCCCAATAACAGCCGCACTGTAGTACTGCAGCACGCACTTAGCTAACAGCTAGCTAACCACCCTTTCCGTACAGATCCTAATAATGCCAATACATTGAAAGGAGACAGCTATAGGATGGGTGAAACTCTGAAGCACACCCACAGCATTCAGAAGATGAGTTTCCCTTCACCTTTTATGTCTTTTCTGTTTTTAATTAGGTGAATTGGCAAAGTGATGAGAGTCTCTGCTAGTCTGATTGTCTGACCAATGACAGAGCTGGAGTACCACATGGGGCACAAGGTGGAGTGGCTGTGATTGGTTGAATGTTTTTTCACTGCTCAAGGCCCAGAAGAGTCATGGAAAAGCTAAAGGAAGGCGGTAAAGCATTTTGGAAATGCATTAACAAATGTTTTAAAGATGCGAGGGGGAAAAAGAAACGAAAATGTAAAAGGAAATAACTGTTTTTAAATGTATGATATGCAAAGGTATTTCTAACCAGATTTATAAATTATGTCAATTAATTCTGCTTTTAGAAAAAGGATTTGGTACATTTTGCTGCCATGATTTATGTTTATTGCATAGAAACTAATGATGTTATTTCCATTTTATTGTTTTACATGTCTACTGTAATGCAATACTTCCATGGAATAACATAGAAACAGGGAATTGGATGATTTGGGCCCTGATTCCTGGTTATTACATAGAAACTACTGGTGTTTTTTCCATATTGTTGTTTTATCTAATGATGTCTGCT
>JAVQJG010092189.1:0-21596 GCA_036024015.1 Craterocephalus amniculus | reverse complement strand
TTGAAAAAGTAATCTGATTAGTGATTACTGATTAGTTCATTAAAAAGTAATCTAATTACTTTACTGATTACTAAGGTTTTGGAGTAACTAAGTTAGATTACTAGTTACTTTATTAGTTAAAACCCCCAAACATGAAAATAACAACAAATCTTTTTTGCATATACTTTAATGGAAGTGCATTAGTTACAACGGTGACTTTACAATGTTTTGCAACTTATAACTTTTACTTGTTTTTCACCTACTATGAACGTAGAGTCAGTCTCTTCTTAACTTTGTAAATCATTCAACCAGTGCTTCTGCCCTACCATCATATACATGAGTAACGGACTTAGTCAAAAAGTCTTATTATTATTGGTTTGGAAAAAGTTCTGATGAGGAAGTGGACAAGGTGGACTTCCCATCATGCACCAGGGCAGTAAGTGTCTATGTCATTTTGTTTTTTAAAGTCATTTGCAAAGTCATGTTTGTTTCGATTTTGATTCAAAAAGGTCAAGTTTCAGCAGAGAAAAGGCAACTGCATGCTATGAGTTCATAAGATATCTGTACCACCGTGACTGAGAAGGTGTTTTGAGTTAAATATAGACACTATCTTCGACGAAAGCATTGCGTAATCTAATTGACTTCTAACGAGCCATTAACTGGTTAAGGTAGTGGAAAGTAACGCATGATATAAAACGTAAGTAATGCTAATGTAATTACGTAATCGGATATTGTAACGCATTAGATTACAAATTATTGATATTTGTAGTCAGATTACTGTAACACGTTACTTTCTAACGCGTTACTGGCATCTCTGATTGTCACATATAGTATTGTTTCCGGAAACCTGCCAAATTATATCTGTGATGCAGGATGTCTTGTTATTTCTGCCTGTATATACAGTGCCACACAAATGTTTGAACATGTTTACACATGGGTAGATAAGTTCAGTGCTTTGACTGGTAGTATAAATTATTTTTGTCATTTTTATGATTATTGTGAATGATCATTTACTATATGGAAATAACAAAGATTACATGCAGATTTGCTTTCGGGGTTGGGGGTAAACAAATACTTACATTCTGCAGGTTGAACTGGAGCTGCTGCTTGTAGGGTTCAAACTCACTGGCCAGCTCGTAGCCTTCATGGTAGAATGTAAACAACCCCTGCAGGAAGGCTAATAACTGGGGGAGATCCGCCAGAGAAACGTTAGCTCGGGGCTTTGTAGTGTGGAAAATAATGAAAGGATTGCAAAAGAATGATTGTCCGTCATCTGCTCAATCAATCAAAATAGACTCTGCTGGAGAACTCCGCCAACCTCCCACCCCCCTTAAATTCTCCCTCCTGTTTGGTTCGCTGCCTTTGTTTACTTTACAACAAAGAGTTTTCCTCTCTGTCAGCCAGAAGAAATCTCCTCACAGGAAGTGCTGCTGCAGCAACAGGAAGCAGGTTTCACTGATATCTATCGTTAAACATTTTTATCACCAACCAAACACTGTGTGTAATGTGTGTTTTTGAGAACATGGCTCAGCTGTTTTTCTATGATCATGTTTACATGTACACACTTGTTAATGGCTTTGCTTCAGTTATGGCTTGATGCTTACGTCACTGTGAAAAGAGCCCAGTACAGTCCCATTACTACTTTTCTCCTTTGATGATACATTATATATTGCTATTGAGACACAACAACACAGACCATTAATGCAATAAGGAGGTAAACAATAAGTTAATAAGCAGTTATGTGATGTGAACTTACAGGCTCCACAAACTCAAACTTCTTTCTTTCCTGCACTTCTTGGATTTTGAAGACGTACTGTAGCGATGCATCATAAAAAACTTGCCTGTCTTTACTCATCTGTGTATCAGCCTGTAAAACACCCAGTCATAACACACATACAGTGCTTAATGCTACTTAACACAAGTGGGAGGAACTTGTTGTGGCTTTGTAAGAATGCAAGAGATCACCTCATGCAGCTGGGATTCCTTCTTTCTGGAGGACAGGCTGAGGTGTTTTTCCAGCACAGAGTAATACCTCTCTGTCTCCTTGTCAAACTGCTTCTTTCCTTCCTGAAAAAGACACAAGCAGAGAGGACATTAGCAAGAAAGGCTTTTAAACTGACAGTTTTATACAACACAGAAAGAATTTCATACTTTAATTGCTGGACTGTCATCCCCTATTTCAAAGCCCTTTATTCCTTTTATCCCAACCACAAGGATTATGTTGTCGACACTGAAAAACTGCAGCAAACAGAGGAATTGCAAACCATATCAAGGTCCTTCCAGCAGGTTCATATAAAACATATCTTGAAAACTTTAAAAGAAGAAGTAGTTCAATGAAAGCACAGTGTGTCAAACATGATTGCTGGAACAAACTATGATGAGCATAGTCAATCCAGCAGCACAGATATACATTACATTATCATCACAGTTTCAAAGTAGCTAACCAATGTTAGCGCCACAAGTTCGGCCTCTGACCCAAAAGGAAATATGGTCCCAATCCTCCCATGTAGTCTTGGGTTAGATTGAGGGCCCATGTGGTCTTATTTTCCACTTGCTATCTTATTATGTTTCAAGTGTTCCAAATAAAGAAAGGCCTTATGTGGCCGCATGTGAAGAGAAAACGTATATTTTTCAAGTGCTTTCCAAACATCTCCAGCTTAAAATCTGAGGACTTTTCAAAAGGTACTAGTTTCATTAGTGCTGCTCTTTTTCAAACAACTAATGATGTGACAGAGGTCATCACTTTGGTAACCAAGAAAATAGAGAAACTGCTCCTGGCCTGGCCATTTATCTTAAGCTGCTCTTGAATTTTTCAGACAGACAACCCTGCTGGATTTGTGGGAGCAGATCAGCTAGACACCGAGTGGTGTTAGTGAGTGTTTTATCACTACATGTGTAGCAAGCTGGATGTTAGCTGTGTAGTCAGCAAGGTGCGCTTGGTGGTGAGCTACTGATAAACTGCTGAGATGAAGTGCCCACAGCGCCCTGGCAACAATTTTCTGCTGGAATAGAGGGATTTTGGAACCAAGTCCTTGTCCGTGACCAAAAAGCATGACAAAGTCTAGTTGGTTATTAATGAACAGACTTTGCCAAAATATTTAGAAAAGCACTTCTGTTCCAAAACATCTGCAGCATCTAACTCCCAAAATACATCAGCTTTTTTTTTCATTCAGCAACATCATGGTGAGGATGTGCTGCTCACACACACTTCCTACATTCTTCAGGCAGAGGCGTTGCTTCCACCAGAGCACAGAAATGAGCTGTTCTAGCTTTCAGAGCTGGTTTCAAATGAAACCATTTCTGAACTCTGCTGAACACCTGACATTCCTGCTTATTCATTTAATTTACAGTAGGCAGGGGGGTGGGTGGGGGTGAGATAAAGTACATTTCTCAAATAAAAAGCAGACACAGCTGCTGAAACCAGACACCACACTCCCCTTTGTGTTTACACTGCCTGTCTGAGTTTAGCTATCTCTCTGTCCGACGCACTCCCCGTCTTCCCTCCTAGTGTTCGTTCCCATGACCTTGTTGTTGACACCAGACTGTGATCCATCGTTTATATGATCAAATTGGATTTTTTTGATCGGAAGTTACAAGCTCAATTTGGACCAAACCAGAGCAGCAACCAAGGCACTGAAATGCATGTTCACACTCTACTTAGCTTTTAAGTCTCCCCTTACTATAAACTAATGCAGATTTACCTTTACAGCTCCAATTTGTTCCTTTCGAAACCTCTCAAGTGGTGAGATCAAAACATCGTCAGCATTCTGGATCTGAGGAGGTAAAAAGAAACATGGCAGTCAGCTCAACCTGTGGTATCAATAAGAATTAAGACCAGCAAAAAAGGAAGATCTCAACAACAACTCAGTGATATTCTCATGAGGCTTGCAGCAGAGGGATGAACATTCACCACGTCCACCACCCTAACCACTAGACCTAGCCCTCAGTCTTAATCAGGACTTAAAATAACAAAAAAATGTTTATATTTAAAATTCAGAATGAAGACATTATGATATCATTTACAACTACTGTGGATGTTGATATCGTAACTAGTACTACATGAATATTTAAGCAATTTACGAAGGTTCAGAATTAAACAGGTGATCTCACATAAATTATAACAGTATTTTCTTGGATCGATACTCATTTCCTGCACTTTCAAAAAAAAGTTAAAGTCTGAAACCTTTGAACAGCTGTCCAAATATCACAGAAACACCCTACCTACACTTTAGTTACAACTTGAGTTTAGAATTTCTCTCAGACTTTGTAATATTTTTATTCACTGGACACAGTATGCACAAGTAGAAAGAAAATGTGAATGTTTGTTGAATATGAGCAACAATCTGCTGATTCTGGAGCTAAAGTTTAAAGATAAGAGGTAATGTTGAAAAGCATTTAAATAACACAGAGTCACGTCTAAGACCATTGCAACTGATAAAATGCATGGGCACAACAAAGGCACAGTCCTCTGAAAATGCCAACATTGTCCCTTGCAATTTTAAGGAAAGTGATGTGGTCACGCATCAAAATGAAATTGACTCCCTCTTTGCCAGCGTTTCAGCTCTGCATCAACTTTAATGAAACTCAGCCAAATAGTTTTTGTGTAATCTTGCTGCTGAACAGGCAGATAAACAAACAAACAAACAGAACTGTCTCGGCTCAGCCTTGGTGGAGGAATACGGCTACATTTATGAGATTTTTGCTATTGTGCAGTAAATATGAGAAACTTGTTAAGTTCTGGACTTTAAACAAGCAAATAAAAAAGAAAAAATCCTACTGAGTGCTTGTCCGAGCTTGTTTATATCAGTTCTCAGACCTCTTCACTCACAAGTCTATATATTGGAAAGGTCTGTCAAGCCTTGCTTTGTTCTGTCTTCTTGTTGATATAAGCCTCAGAGTCTAAATATCTTCCCAGCAAGAGGCCAGCATCATGACTTCCCCTTTGCTAAAGTTTAGTGCTGCACTATTGCCTGAAATGAGACTTGCTTACTATACAAGTCAGTTTTTTCAACACATCACAATAAGTAGGATGAAACTGAAAACTGCAAGACTGAGGGACATTGTCAAATCTCAATAATAGTCCTTTCAGTTTGGACAGGCAGGTAATTCAGAAGAACCAATTTGCTTGAAGGGCTCTTTAACTTAATAGTGCTGGTATTATTAGAAATTCGGACCTATCAGCAGGGTGGGTGTTGTGTCACAGTGAGTGGAAAAGCACACAATAAAAATGCACACACAGAAAGAGAGAGAGAGAAATGGTAGAGAAACAGACAGAGAATCCTTTTATAGACTTTCCCAGGCAGTCAGGGCTGTGCTCGGTCTCACAAGGGAATTGTCAGAATAGGTTCCACATGGTTCCTCTGCAACCAGACCGTGCACACAGCCACAAAGGCAAACACACACTCGCACAAGGGACTACACATAAGGTAGCATACTACGCACATCCACTGCAAATGCGCAAAGGTTTGCCTTCACACACAGAATGCCAGACTCTAGTCAATCTCTCACAAAAGCCTCCAGCTGATGGAGGGTCTCTGAGTCAAACACATTTCCCAAAATGCCATGGAGTACACAAAGCTGCTGGCACACAGTTAGCACTGACAAATGGGTGAATAAGACTTCTGGGAATACAAGATAAAGATTCAACCTTGAGTGAAACAAATGAAGGTGCCTGAGCTGAGAGTGGGACTTTCAAATTTAAACACTTTACATGGTAACATCTGCAAAATGCTGTGTTTTTGGCTTTAGAGAACTTAGATACACAACAATCAGGTAGCATTTGTGGCCACTATTATCAATGTTAGCTCAAGTGCATTTTCATGATAAGCAGGTGTGGTGAAAAGGGTGAGTTTGGGTATAACTGTTGCAGCCAAAACACCACTTTTATTATGCTTTTACCATTGATTTTGCACTTTTTACTTTCTTTATCTATAAACTACTTGTGATACAAGATATCATTTGATTCAGATATATAAGGGCTATTTGGTAAAAAAAATAGTATGAGGTGGACCAAGTTAATTTAAAGCAGGGAAAATCCTTTTGAACACAAATTCTTACAGGCTGCTTTCATACCAAAGTTGTTTGGTCTGAACTTTCAGACCGTTAAGCTTGATCACAACCAAAAATTATAGGTGTGAAACTTCCCTTAAGGCCCTATCGCTACCTTCCTGCGTCTGTGGTTTCTGTTCACAAAGGAATACGTGTGACATCCAAGGGTTCTATCCATGGGGGGAATGGTCTGAAACAAAATACTGAAGTTCAAAGGTGTTGTTACACCAATCAGTTTCAAATGTCATAAATCTCCCAACTTTAATAATGCAACGAAAAATTTGAGAACATTTTCTTACCAGTCGTTTTCTTTCCTCCTCCATGGTGCTTAACAGCTGAGAGAATTCCTTTAAGGACAGAGCTGCAATAGAAATGACCCACTTACTATCTGTTCGTATTTCACATACAGTGTTGTCTTAACTAACATGTTACAACATTGTTTGGGACATTTTTTTAAACTCACCTATATTTATCTCGTCATCCGTCTCAGCATCTCCAATACACTCAAACTGGAACTCCTGTAAAGACTGGGAGAACCGCTGCACTGCAAGAGAAAGACCTGAGGAAATAAAGGAAGAAGTTCACTCAGTCACACACAGCAGGCATAACAGTCAAACTTCATAGTTTTCTCACAAACAATGTAATGGCAATGAAAACACAGACAGGTAACATTAGTGGGGTTGCATTCAAATTATCATTATTACCTTGTGGCACATTATATTAACAGACAACTGACTGGATTATGATGCTTTGCAAAGTCTTCTTCCATCAGTGACATTTGTAGACAGGAAAAAAAGCTGGGCTGTCCTAATGTCCTGAGTCTAAAGGGAGCACATTAAAAAAGGATGAGAGCTTCCTGACAGTAAAGGTCTGTCCAGACGAGTACCTGCATTCTTCTGTAGTAATGTTACATACTGGCTTTACCCAGTATGTTTTGTTAATAACAACAATATCACCATCTGGGTTTACTCCTTACTGTAAAGCAGCTGTTAAAAGTCAATGCATGGCAGGTGAAAATGTAGCTCTATCAAAAAATGTTGCATACATTTTTGAACGTCTCACATTCGTTCAGATGAGCTGCAACATAAAAGCCAGGGAAAGGAAAAGTAACACTGCCTATATCTCTTCCGAATGTACTGACTGCCAACGTCCTGGTACCAGTTACTTTGCAGCATATGCTGAGATCACTTTCACTGGAAAGGGCATATGAATAAAGTAAACAGAGTTAGTGTTTGATCAGTTATGGTTATTTAAACTATATAAGAAATAGATATGAATGATAATTATCTGTATTTGTGAATTGGTTTTCTGTATTTGGTTAAAGAAGCTTCTTGTGAGAAGAGTTCAGTTTAGTTAGTGGTTTCAGTTATGTCAAATGACAAAGAAGCATGTTGTAAATGCAGACAGTGAAATCAGCAGTGGGGTATTTGGTTTTTGTAAACAAACCGGCAGTCTGAAGATTACCTTGGCCCATGATAGGCATTTTAACTGATTTCACACTTACCAAGGGTAATAAATAATTATTTGATTCGTGACTAAATCCTAAACAAATTCATAGACCATGAAAAATAAATGGCAGTTGCAGCCCAATAAACATTTAATGAACAAACCAAATCACCTGACAAGCCTGGGAATCTCCGGTGGGACTTTGGAACTTCTGGAATGGTTAACTGTGCTTATTGTTGTTGCTAACAGGTCTTATTCAGACTATCTATTGCCATCAAGTGATTGAAGATGTTTTATTTCATCATATCACTCTCAAGAAATATTAAAGAAATAGTAGTCAGATTCTTTATTTAAGAGAAAGTATCACAAGTGTTATAATAATATGTTAGTAGTACCATAGTAAAAACAACCTACGGTAAATTTAAGATTAAGAAAACTCATTTCAGAATAATATAGTGAATTGTAATTATTTTTATAAACAATTATGAGTTAAAATATTATGCATTCGACTTAAATGTTCCCGCTCTTAATTTAAATTACTTCAAATTAATTTGGTTCGCTTAAGTAAAAACAAAAAAAATTTCATATCTGATCTCACCTTAATATTTGAAACTCAGTTTGAGCGTGCATACAGGACATTAAAATCGTGCCATAAGGCACTGTTTAAGCAAATAAAACATTCCACCATTAATCTTTGGTCTTCTGTAATGATTAACCAGAAATTACAAAAAGAAAATAACTATTGTGGCACATATATAGTGAAATCTTTAAATGGAAATCTAATCACCAAGTATAAACTTTAAGTTATACATATCTATAGATTTATGAGATAATTACACTGTAATGTGCTGGTTATAATAATATATATAAGCTGAGGTCCTTTACTTGTTGTGTCTTAACTGATGGCCTTAGGATTGCCTCTGTTTATCAGAGGGCAGATCCGCTAATGTAAACTCACTCACTCACACTTTACCTCCTAGAACAAGTTAGAAGTCGGTGTTTACTTACTTCTGAGGGCAGATATGAGCATGTTTCCATCTTTGATTAGATCTTTTATAAACCTGTTGGTGCGCTCCAATTCTATCTCATGGCACTGCAGTCGATCTCTGAACTCAGGACTGTCCAGGAAAGAATCACTGAACTCCAGCGTCGGCAAACCCATCGATAACTTAACACACACAGCTAAATATTAGAAAACTAAAGTAACACGTGCTGTCTGATCTCTCGACTTTAAAAAAAGACGAGGAAAAAGTATCCATAAAGCTTCTTTTCGGTATACCCGGTCGGGCTTAGACTGAAGTTTCTTCCAGCTCCTATTTTTTTCATGCCTTTCTCATTTTTCCCCGTCACAGAACTTCCGGACATTAATACACAGCCGAGATAAAGAAAGTTTGGCTAGCAGTCAAGACGAGATTCGCGCTTTACTTTTACTTCATAAATGCAGCACTCACGATTGTAAAGTCGCTTTTATAGCTCCGTGACTTTTGAACTAAGACAGAAAGGTCCCAGAAACAGAGAACGAAAACTACAGTTTTTTTTCAAGACGCATGAAAACTGTCGGCGAGGCTAACTGAAGCTAATCTTCCCAATCCCTACCCATGGCTCCAGGCTTGTTACTATGGGAACAGGGGGACTCCTGCTGGTGCAAGCTGAAATCAGCTAATAGCAGTGTATAATTATAATAATAATCTCTCCCCATGTCAACTAGAAGCTTGGTTTTTAAATTACACCAAACATCAAATGCTGACACTTATATGTTATATTATTTCCATTAATTTATTATGTCTGATTAATTTATTATGGCCTCATGGGAACTTCTGTCAGTAAAATCATCTGAAGGGCCACTGTTTGAAGCAGAATATTAAGGGGATTTTGAGTATTTGACCCCCCTCAAAAAAGAATGAACATTTCTAAAACCCTTTTTGTGCTTTACTTTTGCAGAAAACTACCCACAATAGGTTGACTGACAAAATGAATTGTGTTAATGGAGTTTGCAACATACAGGTTTAGGGCTCTAAACTAACCAGCGTAGAAAGTTGAACATATAAGGAGGCCAAAAAGTGTTGTTCCCTAAAAACAGTTCATGTAGAAGTTCAGACCTGAAGTTTCAAAATGAAATGTCAATTTCAGTCTCACCTGAAGTGAAAGTTCTCTCAGGAACTGAAGAGTCACTTATAGCCCAAACATTTCTGGGAATATTATTATTAGAATTAATGAACTGGAATAACCTATAAGTTGCCATTTCACCAGTCCACTTCCAATGCAAAACTTTTGAAATCTCATATAAATATAAGTTCCTATAAAAGTCAAATTTAGATTCTGTTAAAAATGCCTCAAGGATAATAAAGACATTGGGTTCAAATATGTGCTTTACTGCTTCCAGAGGCAATAGCACCATATTATTCAACTGTGGACTGTTTATTAAACTATTTAAGGAATAGCTTTATACACACAGCTTGACAAACTGTAAAATTTACATACCAGTGAAAATATGTGCCAAAAAGCAGCAACATTTTAAAAACTAAAATAATATAGCTAAAACATGTATAACACAGTTGTGTGCTAGAAAAAGGCACAAAGCCATATGTGAAACACTTAAGATTTAGAATAAAATGAGATACACATTACTTATGATGAACAATAAAACAAGTTATACCTGGTCACTTACTTATTGGACTAGCATTAAGTCAAAATGCAGAAGAAGTATGTGGAATAAATAGGTACTGTTGTATATATTTGTACTAACTTCTTCATTCTCATTATATTTCTCTATTTACGACATGCATATGATTTATCAATATATTAATTATTCCATATTCTTAGTGTTTAGTTCATTATCTTTTACTAACTTCAGCTGATTTGTCAATATATTTATTATTACATATGTTAATTGTGTAGTCTACTATGTTTTACTAACTTATCAATACAATCATTAGTTCTTATGTTTAGTGTGTTATTCACTAATTTCTACTAACTTCAGCTGAGAGCAGTGGGGTAAAAATGACTAACACCAGACTCGTGTGAAGATTAACAGTCTGGGCTCAAAGATAACACATCGGACTTGGAGCTCAAAGATGACTATTGTTACAGGAGTGTAGGGAGGGCTGTTCTTCCCTTGCAGATGCTGGACCAGTTTGGTGCGCAGAAAAGATGAACAGCAGCCGTGGCCTTGCAAAAACACATACATATGAAATGCACACACACAGACACAAGCACAGTAACAAGTATAAGGGGAGGTTATGCAGGTGTCTTCAGGGTGTGCTGGGGGACTCTGCGCGTACTTGCTACAATAGAGGACAGCAGCTAAAGATTACGAACAGATCTCCGCTCGAGAGAGAGAGAGTTATATATATTTTCTGCTTTTCCTCAACAAAGAATTGTCAATTGAAATAGCATAATTCTGCTGTTTGTCTCTTTTCTTATAATGCTGAATTAAACCAACATGACTACTTCTGATGTTTAAAAGGTAATGAAACTTCAGAACACATTTTCTGCTAGGAAATAAGAAATTTTGTCAGTTTTTTTGTTCGGGATCATTCATGTGCGTGGAAGAAAAATGTCTGCTATAATCTTAAAAAAGTGTGTTTTTGCTACTCGTCAATCTGGGAAGGGCTGTAGGGACATTTTGAAATAACTTTGAGTTGATTGTTCTATAACAAAGATTGTTCACAAATGGAAACCTTTCCAGAATGTTGTCAAAATTCTTAAAGTGGATCCGCCAGCGAGTTCATCCCAAATTCAGATCAAGCAGTCCTCAGAAAAACTGAAAACCCCACATAACATGTAGAAAAATGATGACTTAAGGTTTCTGCATATGATACAAGAATATTCTGGAATCCTGGACGATTTTTACCTGAGGAAACGCAGAAGAATATATCCTGTCCTGAACTGAGCCAGACCCATTGGTGGAAATGGGGATTCAGTACCAACATTGTCACATACTATAACTGTGGTTTAGCCTTCATTATTAACAGAATTTAAAGTTTGACGGAAAATCCTCAGATAACAGTAAAATGTTACATGATTTTACTGATGCGTTTTACACAGTTGTAAGACTGCCCCTGGAAAAGGTTCAGGCTAAAACAGGCCCTCTAATGTCAAAGAAATATAGCTGGGATTTCTGCCCACTGAGCACACACACACACACACACTGAGAGCCACATTACTGAGCACCGGCCAAAAGGCTCCAAGGCAACCACTCAACACACATCCACTTCATTTCTTTTCTTTCCATTTTGACAAAATGCAACGGTGCTTCAGTCCAGTCTCGCCTCATTACACTTGCAAATATGCATCTGTCTTGAGTCATCAGTGTGAGACACCTATGTTTCCTTGGTAGCAAAGATCAGCTCAGCACTTTTAGCTTGCAGAGATGTGTCAGCCTTTTATTTTGGTATCGGTATGATCTGAATTTCAGTGAAATAATCATGCAGCATTAATTTGAACTAAAAATGATAACTAAAGAGGTTCACACTTGCTCATGATCTCTTTTAACCAAGCTGCCCCTGCAGAGTTTTAGCTCTCTCATGGTGGCCCTGCTGCTTTATTGTTAAAGTTGGTTTCTACTCTATCTGCCACTCACTGGGGAAGAATGGAGCACCATGACTACTGCAGTCAACAAGCTTTTTGTGTATTACCTTACACTCAATGCAGACAGTATAGAGACACACTGCAGACATCTCGTGTATTTCCTACATGTAAGGTAAGAAAGAAAGTGAAAAGGGTTCTCAGAGTTGAAATACAAGAAGTTGGCACATTTCTCAGGTTTGTGGCAGACTTTCCTTCTTGTTATTGCAACTATATTCCCTTTGTAATATTTCTGAATACCTTGTCCCAGACTCTAGATTTCTCGAGCATCTGGTGAAGCCAATGATCCAGGAGCCATCAGACAAAATGTTCTCTGAGCACACCCGCCTGGACCACCCCCATCGTCACTGTAAATTCTTTCTTCGCAGTCGACCCTACAGGGGGGAGCCACCAACAGTGGCAGGTAAAACTAAAAGCTCTTATTTAAATCCAGCCATAGATGCAGATGTTGATGTGCTGGGATCAGTCGTTGTTATATTCAGTGGGACGTTGACGGGTTTAAATGAAATGGGTTTCAGCCAGGACTAGTTGCTTTCAAAGCGTGGCGTGTATTAAAATTCTCATGTCCTTTTCTAATTTTCTGTGGTTGAAAAAAAACCCTGTAAAACAAAGGATGACCAAATTCAGAAATAACGTGTGTGTTTATTTTTATTTTTTTTACTTGCTTGAATGCAAAGACAAAAATAAACCTTATCACAGAAATCCTGTGAGAGCAATTTTGGTCAAAGTGGTTGAGCCTAAATGAGCCGTGACTCACACCACCAAGTCTTAGTAAGTGTGTTAGAATGTTTTTTTGAGGTTTTATCTGCTAAAAAGCAGAATATTAAACATATCAGACCGGAAGGGTTTCAGCATCTGCTGAATGAAGTCCAGGTGCTTTGACTGAAAATTTTCCATGTCTGTGTAAAACAACTGCTGAAAAAGTTTTGTACAAACCAAACATGCAGCCCAGTTAACTTTTTTTATTTTCCTTATCACTTCCCCAGGATTTCTAATCTACCCAGACACACCTGTAAAGATGGAGACCACATCTCGAGAGGCTTTCAGCTTCAGGCCTTCACTACAACAAGGCAGAGGCAAAGGTCTGCTGTCTTATCTTAGCCTGGAGATTAAATTCCTCTTATCTGCTTCCTGATAAGCTCAGAGTTACCTTTCTGAAGACATGAAGACACTTCACTGCTTACTATAAATAACTGGTTAAAGTGTTGTGTATCGGTTGTTTGTGGGGAAATATTTTAGGTTGAGATGAGCAAAGTTGCTCATGACTTTCTTTTACGCGAATATGTAAATTAGAAATATTCTGTTAAAGATCGGCTGCCGTGTAGCCGCAGGTGGTAGTTCACCACCACAGTGTGTGACTGAGGAATGAATCAATGTAAAACTCTGAGTTACGTCACTGAGGACATGTGGTATCTTGAAATAGGACAGAAAAATGACAAGGGTGGAATCTCAGCTGCTGTTTGGAATTTTGCAAGGCATGTTTATTTCTACAAAAGACAATTCAATGTGCTTTACAGAAAATATAAGAAGCACTAGAGCGGCATGCAGAATGTTTATAAATGGCATATAAATGTTCTTAACCCTCATTTAAACCGGCTGAGAGTTTCAGCAGACCTGCAGCTTTCTGGAAGTTTGTTCCACATGTGAGGAGCATAAAAACTGAACATTGTCTCTCTGTGTTTAGTTCTGACTCTGGGAACAGAACGTAGACCTGACCCAGATGACCTGAGGGATCTGGTTGGTTCATAATGAACCAGAAGTTCCTGAATGTGTTTTTGCCATAAACCATTCAGTGCTTTATAAACTATCAGCAGGATTTTGAAGTCAATCACAGCTCTTTATGTTTTTAAGATAAATACTTGAACATTTTAACCCAAAGAAAGCATTCATTTCAATATCTAGTTAAGAATCCTGTGCAGCCGATGGCTTCCTGGTATCTAAAAGTCCCAAAGACTGGCTTCCCCCCTCTGTGATGCTTTGTCAGTCATTTACTACAGCAGTTTTCAATTATTTATTTGTGTCTTTTACAGTAAACTAACTTTAAATCAAGCTTGTTGAGATTAAGTGACTACCTTGTCCACAACAGGATTTCCCACTTCCTTACTTTTAAAAACTTCTGTGATGCTTTTCTCTCAAGTGATCATTCAAGTGGTTTCAACCTCATGGTGAAGGCTCTACAATTAAAATGCTATGCTAATATTGCAACAGACAAAAAATAATAATTTAAAAAACAGCTTAAGAGATAAGTCATTTGGAATTGAATTTCAGAGGTGGAAAAGGCTGCCAAAGAGTTTAACATTTCATTTTCATTTAGTTGATTATTTCAATACTAGTTAATGGAATGAAAGCCTCAAATAAGTTATTATCCTTCAGGAGACCACGCAACCTTGAGCACACAGCAGGAGTCTCTCTGTCCTTATCCCACGTCCTCAAGACAAACAGGAAGAGGAAATGGCAACAGGGCTGGACAAACAAAAGGGGATGAGCAAGAAGGCATCCACAACTCCTCAAAGAAACCAGATGCGTACAACGAAGGACATACAATAGAAATGAAGTCTCAGTATCAGAAGGATTTCCCTCCTCCGTCCTCCTGTCGCATGAGGCGAACACCTGCCCTTCCACAGCCCGACAACATCGGCATCAACCCTGCCTTCAGGTGAGCAGCTTTATCAGCATCACAGGACCCTGCAGTTACTCACACAAAGCAGATCATGTGCGTTTGTTCTGGTTCACAGGATCGAGTTCAGCACAGTCCAAAGAGATGCATTCGCGGGCTGGCCCATCAAGAAGCCCAGGCACAGTGATAGGCTGAGAGCAGCTTCATCCACACACCAAATCTGAGCCCTGAGGGCAAATCTGCAAATACGTGTGAAGTCACCTGGCCCAGCAAAAAGCTTTTGACAAGGAGGTGACACCATCTCACGTCAGACTCCTGTGGCACATACTATTCAAACATAATGAACAGATAAATGTCCAATAATGATGGTGATAATGAGTACAAAAAAACTTAATGTTTTTGGCTGATTTATATGACATTTACCAGAAAAATGTAATTAAATGGGACCTGATTCCAGTGATCTTTTTCAATTATCAGAGATAGACATGGAGAGAGCAATGTTTTCAGTTTACCAGGCATCAGAAGAGAAATGACATCTTTTCAGACTCCTGAAGAAATACTTTGCTCCCAGTCATGTACAGACATGATCTAGGGCTCTGCAATTATGTGATCTGAAGCAGTGGGATGTGAGTGCTTTTACCGCTGTTGTGTACTACCATGTCTTTACCCATAGAAGTAAGGAGAAATGAGTCTCACTTGAAAAATGATTTGGAAACATAATTGGTGGTCGGTCTCTTATTTTCTTTTAATCCAACATAACAGTTCAGAGAGCATGATCATCTAATAAAATACAGCTGTTTATCATTTTTGAACAGTAATGTTTTGTTGTCAAGTTTTCTTATTTTGATTTCTAAACCTCTTTGGCTTCACACACAAAAGAACCCTCATTGTATTCTGAAACAAACTATAACATTTCAGAAATTAACATCAAATTTATATGAGGCTACACGGAAAGAAGCATTTGAGTTCTTTAATATGCAACAAAATGTAATCAAAACTGAAATTCTGTAATAGTTATAGGCCTACACATTTTAAACTATATTTAACTATTGGGAGACTTTACTGGATTAAAAAAAATGACTAAAATACTGAATTTTACAATCTTTTACTGGTCATTTTGCACTTCCAGTCAAACAAGAGATTGTCAAAACACAGCTGGAAATGGCAGCTGGGTGTGTGATTACCAGTCAATGTAATCAAAATAACATCAAACCATAAACGTGAACATCCACTCGTATTTCAGTCAATAGTCAAATATAAAATCAATTTCCCAGAAGTGTTGCCCTTTTTTTTCTTAACTATCCACTTTGGAAGGAGGTGAAACAATCAGGTTAGAAATGCAAGTCTGACTTGTTCTAAGCAGTACTTTGGATTTCTCCTCATCTCCTGTCTCGATGCCTCCGGTCATCCCTCTCTCTGTCCCGGTAACCTCTCCTGTCTCGGCTGCCCCACTCCACCTCTCTGTGTCGGTACCGGTCCTCCCTGTCCGTCCCTCCTGCTCTGCCCCCCCCTCTGCCTCTGCCTCCATCATCCCCCCATTCCTGCGCTGACCCGGACCCAAGGTTGATGGGTTTACGGAAAGGCCTGTCCCTGCCGCCGAAACGAAGTTGTCCGGACTCCTTTTTCCCTCCTAGACCACCACCAAGCCGCCGTGGCACCCATCCTTTCAGGGTCCTCTCTTGTTCGAAGTCCACAAACACTTCGTGCTGGTCCACAACCAGTTTGTTTGCGTCCCGCCGGGCCCGGGTCACCGACCGCTCCTCCTTATATTCAATGAACGCGTATCCTTTGGAGAAACCGGTGACAATGTCCCGCACCAGTCGTAGCCGATGGATGTCGCCATATTTGGAGAATACTTTGTGCAGTTTATCCTCGGTTGTTTGAGGGTTCAAGCGGGCTACAAACAGTGTGAGCAGCGGGTCTCCAACAACGCCTTTGTTGGGTTTGTACCGGGCGCACATAGCCCGCCATACCGCTCGGTCGTGGGGCTCCACATCCGTGCCGTCGATGCTTCCAGCTTTCAGCGGGTGGTAAACTTTTGCTATCGGACACCAGTCATTCATTTTAGCCAGAATGAAGCAACAAGCTGGAGTAGGTGTCAGAGGCTTTTAACCTCACTCCACGTTTGTCAGCGGTCAGTTAAAAATCATCAAAATATTGCAAGCACCAGTCCGCGACTTCCGTGTGCATCAACATAAACATTCCGTAAAGAAACAAGGTCTTCTGTCTTATAAGGGTTCCAAATGCTGTTGATGTCTAGTGGCTAATTGTTTAAAAGGTATGAGATGTCTGTTTTTGTGTAGTACAGAATTTTAAAATGTAAACATGAATAAAAGTTTTAAATGACTTATTCTTTAAACATCCCGTCTTTACTTAATCAAGTTTTCCCTTGAAATATAAATTTTCTTCCCCATGAGACCTCACCGCAGGTAGAAGTACTCCAAATCCAGAAAAAGCATGGGATACATATACCCATTATACAGTCGGAAAAAAAATTATGCAATGCACTAGTGACCACAATCTTAAATAAATAAACTTAACAAAAACCAGTTGCATGTACAAGTCTTCTGTAAAAGCTCCTAATCATTTATCAATACATTATAAGCACTTACAAGAACTTCAAGTATAAAAGCAGAAGTAGTGGTCTTACCATAATCCTTGCAACGCTACACTAGACAGAAATTAAACCATTTAACAATATTCCAAAGATACCACTGTACTTAAAATACCATAATATACACCACTCACAAAAAGTTAGGGATATTCAACTTTCAGGTGAAATGTACATAACAGATAGCATGGGCACTCTAATATTATATCTTGAATGTAAGGTATTTAAATAGATTAATGCAGGTGTAATTCCTCCATTTCTTACAATTTATTTAATGACAAGCTGACAACAGCTGGGTGTAGCACAAAATAAAAAATTTCAATATGTTAACAACTTGTCATGTGTTAGGTTTTGTCTTGGTCTGATGATGTGTCAACAGTGTGATAAAGATGATAATTTAGATACAAGTTGTCATTGAAACAGAATGTTTAGTGAACAACTCATGGTTCAAAAATGTTTTGGGATTATTTTGTGGTTATTCACCTTGTTGAGAACAGAGTATTGTACAAAAAGTATTAAACACAGAATAATTATGTGCATATTCCAAAGCATAAACATGATGAATTTAAGTCAACAAATAAAAGTTATAGAGCACTTCAGGTTCATTCCGACATCACACAAAAAGCCTAAATTCCCTTACTTTGTCTGAGTAGGTGTAAAAATACTAAAGGAGAACTTCCATAATAGTCCATATTTGGTTTATGCTAAATGACTGAATGTGAACCCGTGTCCTGTAAATTCCAAGTCTTATGAGCTAGAGGGACAATCATGGCACAAAATGTTACAAAAACATTATTTAATAAAACTGTGAAACACATTTGTTTAGGCTCCACATTGGCTCTTTTAAAAAAATCCATAAATGCTGTCACATTACCACTATTTACAGTTTCATATCTTGTCTACTGTACAGTATCAAACTATGTTTAAAGATTAACAAAAACAACAGTCTATTTCAAAATATAAGTTCTGTTGGGTGGGTATGTCTCATCTACAGTTGTTAACAGTAAAGAAAATGTAGACAACAAGCAGTCTGTTCCTGATTCATCAGTCACCAGGGCCTCTACAAGTCCTCCACGCTCCATTTATAAGCTGCCTCCTGGACGGCTTTCTTATCCGCTATCCGCATATAGCGCTTCTGTTCAAATCCATTTGACCTGTGCGACACAAATTACACATCTTTATCTGAAACTCAATTCTTGATATGAAGCATCACAGCACTCAGTCTTAATTCAGTGTATGAGCCAAAACTCCATAAATGATGTGTAAACAGTACCTGTCGACTCCATCCCAGCGATAACCTGGTTGAATGTTGAACCGATTTGGAGGTGGTGCAGGTCCCTGATATCGCGGTTTCTCTGCAAATAAAAACATACTTTAAAATGTAAATTTTAAGCGTCAAGGAGCAATTACTTCACAATTTATCGATAAAGAGTTACTTTATATATTGTAATGCTGGACAGGTCCTCAGGAAAAGATGGTATAGGACCCCCTTTAGAGTTACCGGCTGAAGTATAAATACAATAAAACATGTAGTTCCATGTTTAAAACCTTGGACTTTTGTGTTGCGGTCCTTTTTCCGCCTGAGCATCGCAGCCATGGGATCCCCTTCCCTTTCCTGCTCTCTCAGCATGCGGTCGAGATCTTCGTCATCACGGTGACGTGCCAACGGCTTCTGGGCTTCATGCAGGGCATCTTCAAGTTTCTGCTGCTGCATCTGGTTCTGAGCCAAACTACACACAGACGCACACATTTTTACATTAGTACAGTGAATATTTAACACATTTCAAATCTCATGTCCACAAAAATCGCACACCACTATTTTCTGATGCGTGTCATTATTTTGCAATTACCCTTTTCCCCACTGAGCATATTTCTCATCCTTTGCTGCTTTTTCTCCAGCTTTCCTCTTCTGTTCTTCTCTCTCTGAATCCAAATCCCTCTTTTTACCACTTTTGTCTCGGAACACCGTCTGAGAATTGCGGGACTCGTCTAGTTAGAAGAGAAAAATCAGGCAAAAAATATCACACAAAGGACCCCATTATCTTTAAAGGTGCAGGTCAAAATGATAACATAAATCTAGTGTCGAAATTCAACATTAGGTGGAAAACAAAAGATGCAAAGCCCAGCGTGTTATACAATCTACTGGTATGAAGGAGAGCTAACCCTCTAGTGGCTGATTGTGTCTTTCTCTGCGGCGGTTTTCCTCTTGCTCTTTTCTTAAAACTTCGACAGAAACCAAACCTGCTTTTCCACCAGATAGCATCCTCTTGTCCTGGAAACAACAAAACAATTTGAAATTTCTGACAAAACAGATTATAGTGAATCTCTCAAATTATGCACATCGCTCACCTGTGAATGACCAGGTCTACGAGGCGGCGACAAATCTCCATCCGAGTCCTTTCCGAGATGTGGCCGCCTCCTGGGAGGACACTGGTCCGAATCAGAGCCACGTCTTGTTTGTGAGCGCCTCCTGGGAGGAGATTGGTCTGAGTCTGAAGCTTCCTGGGCAAGGGGTTTTTTCCGTGGAGGGGACTGATCGGAATCTGAATCGTGCCGACTGTGACCCCTCTTAGCTGGAGATGACCGATTTGTTTTTTTAATAGGCACTGATAAGCTGGGCTTTCTTCTGGAGGGAGATGAATCTGAAATACATATAGTTAAATGTTTAAGTCAAAAGATGTTTTGGTGAGAATAGATTGTCTTTCCATGATATTGTCAGTACATTTTTCTATTTTTATTTATTTCAATTTAGTTTGAATTTCCATCCATCCATTCCATCTCATGGGATTTTTTTGTGATGCTTGAGTACTTCTAGTTAGTATAGATACATTTTTAACTCTGTCTATATCAGCTTGTAAAAAAACAAATTCTGACCTAAAAGAAAAACAAAAATAAAACAAGCATCCCTCTCAAAACTCACCATTACTTTGCATTTTCCGTGAAGGTTGTCTCGGAGGTGATAAGTCTGGGGAGTCATGTCGTCCTCTCCTTGGAGGAGATATATCTGGTGAGTCATGGCGTCCTTCTCTGACTGGAGAATTGTGCCCACTCCCCTTTAATGAAACATCTGGTGAGTCGTGGCGCATTTTGCCTGAGGGCAGAGGCTCCATATGCTCCATGTCTTTTTCATCATCTTTGTCTTCATCCGCTGTAGAAAAGGACATTTCAAGTAAATGACAATCAAATATGACAATAGAAGAAAATCTGTTTTTTCCACAATTACCTCCGACAACTTTCCATCTGTTGCTGGTCCTAAAGGTTTCCATCTGTTTCACTTCCTCTGGGCGATCATCAATGATCTCAGCAATCTAAGTAAGAAGATTTAAAAGAGAATTAAGTTAATACTAACAGATTAAAATAAACAATCAGCTCCTATTCTAGCTGAAGTAAACTAGATGGTTTGATCAACCACAGAGCTGCTTATGTATTTGGGGTTTAAGAAGACCTGTAAGTTAATTTAGGTGATGTCATATCTACACAGTGTTTGCAGAGAGGTAGAAAATTAATTTCAGCTGGAAAACGATCAAAAGGAATTCCCTGCTTGTAATTGTACAGTCAGAGAGGTAAAATGAGTTTTGTGGCAGGGAAATGATTGCACCATGATCTCTAAACCAGAATATGCGCTTGATTTGTTTCAGAATGATCATTTTTAAGTCACAACAATACAGATCTCTCAAGGAAAATATCTGTCCGAGTAGTACAAAAACAAACAACTTCTATGTTATTTGTGTCTTTGAAAGCAAGGCTAATGGCACTGTTTAGTCTGTGTACAAAGCAAATGAAGACTGAATGAATGACTTAGGTTAGCATGCAAGCTAACGTGTTGTAGGCGCTTACCACTGGAGCCTCCTCTTCATCATCTTCGATCTCCGCCTGCTCGTTTACCATTTGTCTCCAGTCTATGTCATCGTCTACTATTTTAAGTCTGAAATTAGTGATGAACTTTATGTTAAATAACACTTAAACACAGTCAGTAAAGCAAAACAGTAAGAGAGACCGTAACTAACTTAGCAGCTAGCACACAGTCCTCCGCCAGCCCGGGACAGCATTTATAAAACTTTGTCATCCACTCACCCTCTTTCAGGAACCTTACGTCGTTTCTTTTTTATCTTCCCCTTAGATTTCTTGTGGTCATCATCTGCTGATAAATAACGTTTTAGATACTCAGCTTTAGAAAGCTCTGCTCCCTTACTACCACCAGTTGAAGCAGCCATCTTTTTGTTGCCCAAAACTACGGAACACACCGAGGGTCAATAATATGAATTCACACAGACTGCAAAAACTCAGCTCGAAAGGTTTTGTAATTAA
>JAVQJG010092187.1:0-11615 GCA_036024015.1 Craterocephalus amniculus | reverse complement strand
GTTTTCAGATGCCAAACTATTTCCTTCAGGGATTTTAAATCAACCATGCTAAATTGGGACATAACACCAGGGATATTTCTTGGTTTTAGACACAGACCATTTATCTTGTCTGTCTGTGTGCCATTAATATTTTGTCTAATGTTGTAATTTTTTCACTGAAGAAGTTGGCAAATTGGTTGCACTTCTCAGTGGAAAGGAGCTCTGGGTTTATCTGTTTAGGAGGGTTTGTAAGTTTTTCAATCATAAGAAACAGAGTGTGAGAATTGTTGATGTTCTTGTTAATCAGTTCAGATAAATGCTGCTCTCTGGCCTGACTCAGCTCATTGTTATAGTTATGCAGGCTTTGTTTGTACAGCTCATAGTGAATCTGAAGTTTTGTTTTCCTCCACCTGCGTTCAGCCCTCCTGCATTATCTTTTCTGGTTCCTATAGATAGGACAAGTTAGTTTGTCTAATTTTGAGATGTTCACTTCCAGTCCTCAGGGGCCCCTTTCTGCTGTTTCTACAGTTCTCGCAGAACTTGTTGTCAAGTTCAGCACAAGCCTGTAAACGACCTGGTCCTCCATGGCCAGAAGTCGACATCCCTAAACTACATTCATAAGTAGACTGCAGCTACAGAAGTCGCCCCCTGCTGGGCACGGGGGGGAGGGCAGGTTTCAGAAACTCCTGTATTGGCTTCGTTTCTCAGACCCAGAGACCACATCCATCTTTTATAAGCATTAAACATCTCATCTCAATAAAACAAGTTTTATTCACGCTGACACATTAATTCTGTGTTTTAGGGTTTTCAACATATCTGTCTCTGAAACATTAAACAGCATATTTACACTTGAATTTGATATTTCTACCCTTTCATAAATTAGATACTACCAAAAAACGAAGCTTTGATGCCTAAGATGCATGTTTAACTGTATTATTTTTGTTTAGTAGATGGGTCAGGAAAGTAGTTTTTGTCAGATTTACATCCGTTTGTGTTTCCTCACTTCATTCAAGTTTCTTGTTTTGGTCTGTTTTTGCACATGTGTGGCACGAAGGTGTTCTCCTCATCTCGCTGGCGCTTTGCGCAGATGCTGTCATCGGGAACGTGCAGGAGAAAGCCATGAAACTCCACAACGGCTCCAACTCTGAAATGGTAGTTGCCTCGTGAATCTTCCTGAATACGTATCAGGGTGTTGGGAAGATCCGCTGGTCATGTGGTTTTGTGTTGGCAGGTGCTGTACTCGTACTCTATCGGTTTTGTCTACATCCTCACTGGCCTGCTGTGTGTGGGCGGGCTGGGGCCGGCAGTAGCTTTCTGCTCAGAGGTGAATATATCTCCCGATTTCATGTCCTTGGCATTAATATGTTGTTTATATTTACTGCAGATTAATCAATGCCAATGTCCATTACAATGATAAATGTGTCCTTTTTTTAGTGTCCTGCTGCTGGTTTTTGATATACTCATAACACAAGTGAATAGCCTAAAGAAGACATTTATATTTTATTATCTGCTCCCTTCCAGCATCCTGTGAAGACATACGGTTATGCCTTCTTCTTCTCTCTTACGGGTTATTTTGGGATCTCCTTTGTGTTAGCCTTAATCAAGCTCTTCGGTGCCCTGGTTGCAGTGACAGGTCAGACACACAAGAAAAGACATTTTCTCTCCTTTCAGATTCTTGTTTTAATCATCTGTACTGAAAGTGGAATAGCTGTAAAATATGGTTAACTCATTTTAGAGGATTAAATCCAAGTAAGTTAAAAAAAATAAAACATAAATAAAAATGCACATGTCATGGATCATAATTTTATCCACGAAAGAACATGATTAACATTTTTTTTTTCCTGTTAAGTGAAATATAAGCATATCTTGAATTTGATGGCATCACCAAGTCTCAGAAAACATGGATTCATGTCTTTGTTTTCCACTTTTTCTATTAGCAGCAGCAGTAAACATATGGAACTAAAGACAGCAGCTGCTGGACCTTTGGGAAAACGATGCTACTGTCCTAATCATCATGGGTCTTCTTTGGCGTGTTTTGTCTTTTATGATGCATTGAATGTTTTGGTTTATCAGCCAAAATCTTCTAACACAATCCCTGCTGGTGTGGAATTGACATTATTGTTTGGAAGTATGCAGGATCATCTGTTACTCTAATACACATGCACAACTTTCAGTATTCAGTGGTGCCGTTGGTCCCTCTTCTCTTTTATCCAGAGGATGCAGGGACCACAATATATAAAAATAAGTTTTCCACTGTATCTTAGTGCATTTTAAATGAGTTTTGGTCCAGAGAAGACAGCAGCATGTCTGGATCCTGCATACGGCTTCTTGTTTGCACAATGCAGCTTTAACCTCCATTTGAGGTCACGCAGAACCGTGTTTACAATGAGTCTGTGTTCCTGAGCCCCTGCAGAGACATCCATTTTCTCTTCAGATTCTAAGAATATTTTCATATTATGTCTAGTAGATGACAGAAACTTCAAAGCCTTTCCAATATTACACTGAAGAAAATTCATTTTGATTTTACTCCACGAGTTAGAAGAGCTATTTTCTTCAGATTGCTAAGACTCTGCACATATTTACTTAGGAGAGACTGTTCTCCTGTAGTACCAGTCCTATGAATGATCTGTTGTCTTTATTCGTCTTAACTTCAACATGTTCATTCAGCTGTTTCCTCGCCTACTTTTCCAGCCTTTTCTTGCCACCATTCCAGCTTTTATTTTACTCAGTGCTGCCATCAATTTCAATTTGAGCTAATATTTTTCATTAAGTAGTAAAAAAAAAAAATAATAATTAGACCTGCAAATATTTCCTTTCTGATTTTATTTGCCAACTTTCGCAGGGAGTTGTGTTTAAACAGAAACATAAAAAGTTACTTGCACTGAGGCTCCCGTGAACGAGTCTTTTCTCTTGCAGTGACAACCGGGAGAAAGGCCATGACTATTGTACTTTCCTTCATGTTTTTCGCAAAACCATTCACTTTTCAGTAAGTACGGCCACCTTTCCACTTTGAACACTTTTTCTCTTAGTTTAAAGCAAGTCCAGCGTGTGACCACTGGCCTTGATCCTGCTTCCCTGGCTTTCATCTCCGCGGTCCACTCTCAGACCCCGACTCTTTCTGCTGCTCTTTCTTCTCCCACTGATTTGCCCTCCAACGCTGTTGAGCTGTCAGAAGGGACTCGTTTTCAGAGTACCTCTCTAACTCAGTTTCTCCGTTGTGACTTTTGACATGCATGCATGTGCATCCTGCTGTACTAAACTTTGGTGTATCCTGGCCAAATTCATCCCCCCTCTAGCTGCTGGTGCCCTGCTCCATCAGAGTTTGCACTCAGTCTCTTTGATGGCTTTGGTTAACTTTAACCAAGTAATATGTTTATAAGTATGCTGATAGAAATCTAATAATTTATAGATTAATTATGTAAAAATAGTAGTAATAGTAGTAAAACTACATTAGCTTTTTTTTTTACTTAAATCTTTATTGTTTTCAAGATAGTAAAAGACAAGACATGAATGAAAGAGGAATTGGCAATTTTTTTAGTGATGCAGCAGCACTAACTAATTCACAGTCAACTAAACAAGTGAACCTACATTGACTTAAGCTGAAAATGTAAAACTGATTATATATATTTTTAAAAGCCCTGTGGAATTTTTCTTGAACTCCAGAGTTATTAAGCTTATTAAATCTTGTGTATTGTTGAAGTTGAACAAATAATCAGTTTTTTCATCCTTTCTAATGTAAAATTTCTGCTGTAGTTTTCTCTAAATATGGACTTTACTCTGCATCGCTGCACCTCTACCTGCATGCAAATAAAAGACGCACATGCACGGCAAAGCAACCCCACTAGCAAAAACTCCACAGGGTGCCTTAAAGCAGGAAATCTAATAATAAACCTATAAACCGCTTAACATTAGCATCCTGTTTAACTTGCTTTCATTAATACTGAGTCTGTGTTCTCACAGTTGCCTTTTCCTTGTTATTTAACATTTCCAATTTGCCTTTTATCAGGTACATCTGGGGTGGCCTTCTGGTGCTCCTCGGCATCTTTTTGAATGTTTACAGTAAAAACAAAGACAAAATGAAGCTCCCTTCAATCAAGGACCTCAGGAGCTGGCTGCTATCGAGGAAGAAAGTCCGATTTCTTTCGCAGAACGTGTAGGAGGCGCCCAAGAGTACAGCGGAAATCCTGCACAGGCAGGCTGCTTCGGTCTGCTGCTCCAGGTGGAATGTCGGTCCACGCTTTCGGGGCCACATCGCCACCATCATTGAGCCAAGGATGGGCGTACAGGGTTTGGCCTCCAGTCAGCGATGGGGATTTCATGTGCATTAGCCAGCACATTGCTGGTTAACTGAAAGAAACTGCAGTAAACTGAAGGAAATGTAAAAATTATTGTTTTTTTTAAATGGGGGGGGGAGAGGATCAGTGCCAAATGGGACCCTTTTTTTCTAAAGCAGTGCTTTAGAGCCCCACAGAAACATTCCCAACGTGGAGTACAATACCGAGGACGTCTAAGACTCTGAAGGGAAGCCAGTTCTTTAGCTAACCAAATTGCACACTTTTGCACTGGAATCAACTCAAACACTTAAATCTGTGAGTGGTTGGAAAAGAAGGAAAAAAAAATGAAAGAAGTGTTGGAAAGTGAGATTACAGAGGGACGAGCCGATGTGTGTCACGTCTGAAACGATTGTCGCCCACCCTTAAAAATAGAAGGAATAAACACGTTTTGGTAAAAAAGCATATTTGCCCCCGCATGTGCCAGAAACATGGATCAAAACGTTTTTATGTCATTATTGTCTTTATAAAAGTGGCTTTCATAGTTGAACTGTAATTTCTATCTGTTTAATAACAGAAAATGTGGTTTGTGTGGTCATGTGATGAAATTTTAGATGGAAAAAAAAGAAAAAGGGTCATTTGCTCCTCTGTACATCAACAATGTCAACTGCCGTAATTTGCTAAGCATATTCTGGGTGAAAGGGTGAAACTCTTTTTACAATAAAGTACATATTTAGTAATTACAATCGACTGTGTGAGTTTGGTTCGTCAGCCCACCCCTCACTCTCCTCTCGCTCCGCTTGAGAGAAGAGTTGAAATGTTGCCAAAGTCTATGTGTTTGTGTGTGTGTGTGTTTTTCCCTCCAGTGGCCTTGGGCATCTTTGATTAGGAGTCCTGAAAAAAAGATAGTGCTTCTAGAGAGAAAAATAAACAGCAGTGTTCTCCTATTCATTTGAAGCCCTAATTTTCTACATGTCACTCACAGAAATGCCAGTTCAGTTTGAAACTTACGCTGCGTCTAGCAGAACTATTGTCTTGTTTTCATCTTGAGGCCAAAGCACTTTCCTCTTCGCGTTTAGTGTTTCTGTCAGTGATGCGTTTACATTATTGTGTTACAATAGGTGATTAGGAGTCCTGCTTTTACTCTTAAATATGATCATACATCTGGTTTCCATCCAGATGCACAATCCATCACAGAGATGCTCCGAGGTCTCTGCTTGTCCAGTCCCATCCACTGTTCTTTGTTCACAGCAGAGATTTATTCCAGCCTCGCATACTGGGAACATTAGTTGACAGTTATGCCTGGTATTGTTCCAGTTTCATTTATTAAACTGCATTTTAACCGGTGCAGCTCTGACAACTCTTTAGAGGTGTGTTAAGTTTAATTTCAACCGAAGCTGAAAATCCAACAAAGTTCACTTGAAATGAAGATATATTTGTGAGATCTTTTTTTTTTTTCTCTCCTTCATTTTGGTCTCCCGCGTAGCCAATAGTTCGTCACCGCCACGCTGCGAAACAGCGGAAGACGTGCCAGCGCAGCAGGAGCCGGGCTGAGAGGGCTTTCTCCGTGTGATCCTAATAGAGGCCTAGATATTACAGTCTCACTTCCAAGCTGGAAACCTAAAGCTGGGCCAATTAGTAATTTGGTATTTCATAAAATTTGGCAGCTTGTGCGTGATGACAAACTGACAAAGATCCTTTCTCCTTCAGGGGAACCTTTGGCACTGCAACACAAAACACTTGAAGGTTTTTTTTTTTTCTTTTTCTTCCCCAGCTTAATGGCAAGTGCTGCACAGATTGGGAGGATGTAACTCAATTTGAAAGAGAGCAACTTTGGATCCATCTGTGTTTAGCTGGAGTCGGGTTTTACAAAGGCAACAAAATGGAGAAAAAGATTTAGTTCTGGGTGCCTTTTCCTGTGCTTAACTACTGTTTTTGTATGATTGATGAAGAGAGAAAGTCCATTAGAGGTGGAGAGGTCACACTGCTGTACTAAAAACATTAGCTTGCCATTACACCCGTTTTGATGTGCGGCGTGCAATACTGCTTCATCGCTATGGGAACAGCTATTCTCTTTCAGCTCCCTGAAAGGTCATTATGGGATGGGAAAGCCCAGTTGACCCGAGGCAAAGTACATCATTTGTCTTTCAGCACCAGGAGAACACACCTAACAAAGCAGACTGACCCCCGTTAGAACACACCGATTTTCAGCCATTTTTCACAGCCACAAAGGAATTTGCCCTCCGCAGTTTGTTTTTATTGTTGAACATAAACATTTTTCTCAATTATCTCATTTATTTTAAGTATTCTCTTGATTATTTCTGAGATGCAGAAATGATGCATGAATTCAGATGCACTTTCCCATGAGGCTGAGCTCTTTTATCCATCTTTTTCTATTTCTTCTGCCTCTTCTTCACACACACACACACACACACATATATATTAGACATCTGCTATCCTAGGCCATCCAACCTCTGGTCTGCGGTTCAAGCTAATAAATAATTGGAGGTGTGCGGAGCTCATCATTCCAGCAAATAGGCTGCTATATAAAATGCGGTTCACTTTAGATAGGTTGCCATATAATATGTGGTCAGACCTTGGACGGCCGCAGTGGGGAGGGCTGGCAGCCCATTCATTATGGGCACAATCGGTTTGGTGGGGGTGGCGAGATGAGGGATGTTTCAGTCGCTCTTGGAAATGTTGGACATGCTGGCTCTTTCCCACACGTGCAGACTGTGATATGTAGTAAAACCGGAGCATATATTTTCTAACATATTAATGTCTGATGACATTTAAGCACCCAATGTGGGATTTTTGACACATTTTTATTTGTGGGCACCTTTCACGAGACTGAAGATCACCTCCAACTCCCTGTTTCTGATTTTTCATGCTTTGACTTAGGAGTTCACGCTTGGCCAACTTGACTGTTTCTAAAGCTACAGCTGCAGTAAAGGTAGCAGAAACTCTGATGCGTGTCGCAGAAACTGCCTTTTGTTGTAAAGGTGAAGATTTGGAGGACATTGGAGTGCAGTGGACACATTGTAATGATTGTTGGAGATGATCTGAGCTTTGTTACATTGTGCATCATCCTGCTGGATCAGACTGTGCTCATAAAGAGATGGACATGGTCAGCAACAAAACCCAGGTAGGCTGTGCTGGTTAAACCAAGCAAAAGTGGCACCAAAGGGCCAAATGTGTGCCAAGAGAATCTCCTCTGCACCATGAATGACACCATTCAGAGATGGTAATGTATTGTGCATGTCTTGGTGTTTAACCAGGGCTTATTTCACTTCCTGTTGTCTTTTTATTATCTTCAACCAGACTGCCTATGTCTTCTGACTTCAATAAGGCTTTTTCATCCGAAGCTGCTCGCTGGATCTTTTTCAGAACTTTCTGTATAAACCGTTAATAAAGCTTGGTTGGATCATTTTGACTGTGACCAGATGCATGTATGTAGCGAGATGCTGCCATGCGATTGCATGATTAACTAACAAGCAATTGAACGCAACACAAAATAACTGAAAAACTCTCATCCATCCTTCATTCTGTCTCCTTTCCTTCCTTCTATCCCTCGCTCTCCACAGCTGCCTTCCTCCACACCTCTCAGACTCATTACACCCCACCCACCCATACCTCAGCTTCTGCAGAAGCTCTCCTCATATAATATGATGGCCATCTGCTAGGCTGAGCCACGCTTCCCAAAAAGCCCCGGAGCTAGATGTTTATCTGCTGCCACCCCCCCCCACCCCCCCATCTCAAAGTCCTTTAAGGATGCAAAACATATCAGCAATCATCCCAGCTACAATTAGCACAGGTGCTGCTAAGCTGTAAAGTGATCTGGAGAAATGGGAGGAAACATAATTGAAGTGGATTAGAGCGGAGAAGTGGGAGGGGAAAAATGAAATAAAAATTCCAGAGGCTTGGACAGCAGCCCTTTTCCATACTGCTGTTTGAAATTCACTGTGCTGTGATTAAAGCTGGAGCAGAAAGCTGGTGAAGGTCCTGGCAAGGAGTTTGGGTTTTAAACAGCTGTCTAGTCGGGTTTTTTGCTGTTGTTGTTTTTTTTTTTGTTCCTCAAATGGAGTCTTGTGGAACAGAAATATGGAGTTGGAGAGCGCAGTTGCCAGTTTGTTGTGCATGAAAACTGCATGTGTTTTGTAGCTTCAGCTGAGGAGCCGTGTGCCTGTGTGGTCTCCGTGTGGGTTTCACATGACAAACGAAGCCTTCCTGTCATCACGGCTGACAACATGGCAGCAAACATTTGCGCATACACATGCGAACAAATGCCCCGCCGTGCAGACGCTCGCACCCTTCGCGCAAACACCATTCTTGTTGCTCGAGCTGGGGTTGAAATATTCCGCAGCAGTCACTCATGAAGAGAAATTCTTAGTAATAAATATCCAGCCAATAATGAATGTGCTGCTGGCTGCAGTTGTCTTGGGGGCATAATATCTAATTTCCTCCCAATGTTTCATATCCCTACTCCTGCATGTCGACATAGTCCATCATTACACCCCGATGCAGGTTCCTATCACTTTTATTTATTTTTCAAATCAATATATAAATCAAAGCCTGGACAGATGAGATCCAATAAATTACTGAGTGCTGGACAAATGCGGAATGTTAACTGTGTACCAGGAGAGGAGATTCCCATGGGTGCTTCCTGGTCTGTGTGCTCAAAAAAAATATAGGAAATGTCATACTAAATCACAGAAAACTTGAATATTACCCCGTGCTGTTTTTAATACGCTCAGAAAAGCTCCACAATTTCATATGAATGCATTTTGTGAAACTTCTCACGCTCATGATGATGAGCTTTACTTTTTTTTTCTCCGCTCGTGTCTTATTGAGTTAGATCTTTTAGCTTTTATTCATAACGATCAAAAATGAGTCAAGCAAGTCTTGCACGATGTGCCCCTCATGGTTTAAAAAATAGATACTGGAGTGTTTGCACAATACCCATGAAGAAGTGGAGCCACCCTGCTTCCCTTCCCATTGGACATCCATGTAAATTGAACAGGAGGATCAGCAGAGCAATAATCCTCTGTTGCACACTGGTTGCAGTGTGACTCACCTCCTTCTGTTCCAAGATCAGCCGCATGGAAAAACAGGAGACCCAGTATAAGATGGGGAAGAGAAGGTGGGGGTAAGTGGGTGCTGAACCCGGTGAAATAGAGCATAGAGAAGAGTGGAGGATACTCTGAAGCCTTGTAAACCTGCAGCTGCCAGACTGAATCCTCACTGAGGGCTCACATAGGTGTGGGGGGCTAACCAGTCGGCTTGGGCTTAGACTTATAGCATGAAGAGTGGGCTTGTAGGGCACACACACACGCACACACATACAGACACACACACTCCAAGCTTTACCTGAATGCAACAATCATGGCTATCAGCAGGGAATATGCTACCATCAGGCCCTATAACATCAGAGAGCACCTTGGCACTGACACCACATGACATGCATATGTGCAGAGGCAGCGTGAAACGATGCCAGGCCAGGCAGCAGCAGGGGTTTGAGGGAGATTCCCACTGACAGGGGTCCAACGGGGGGAGGGGGTTTACCCACTGCTATCATGGAAGGAACACAAAGACAGAAGCAGAGCCGCATTAGTACTAAGAATGAGAGAAATGATGGTAATGTTAACTGTTCATATCAGTTTACATCGGCCCAAAATCAACTGATATCAATTATTTTGTTTTTTTTAAATACATTTTCTGTTTTCTTGCTTCATGATCAGAAGGATTAATACCCATTAAATTATCACGTACACAGGGACTAAAATAGAGAGAGACCCACTAAAGCTTCGTCTCGCCACTAGCTGATGAACAACAGGACCACCCAGAGAAAACCCACAAAGGCACTCCCAGAACATGCACACTCCACACAGAAGGCCAGCAGGTTTAAACCACAGCCACGGCGCTCAGAGGCTGCAGTACTACCAGTGGACCCCCTGCTGTTTGCTTCAGAGTTTAAGATGAGCTTCATGTTACGGACATTGGAAATAAGGAAACTCCTGCCTCCTCTTCGTGTACAAATGTGTTGATCAAGGGCATTTTGAAAGAACATTTTGGTACTTCCAGTAGTTCTTTTATCCCTTTGGTTCTGAAAATTAAGGTAAATGGTTTCATATTGTAGGATGCAGGAGAAATGTATGTGTTTTTGAGTGTATGTGGACATATGAATTTACTACAAACAAAAACACTGTAACTTGTAAAACCCTGTTACTTAGGATGAGGTCATCATTTATCTTTTCATCTCCATCTACTGCCTCACACCAAGCTGCATATTCTGCATCTCAAAGTTGGAAAAATTCAACTTTTTGGTGCAAATTGCCATCAGTAGTAGTGGCTACTGATGGAATCGTAGCTAAAATGGCAATCAAAACCAACTCCCGCATTTACTGTAAGTAGTTTAGACTAAAAAATCCAAATTGGAAGCTTGGTTGTGCAAATAGGTGAGCTGGTGCCTCAAGGACAAAAGATCTAAACAGAGACTGAAGGTTGCAACTCACCCAGACTGCAGCCTTGCCAGTGACTCTTTACAGCATGTCAAGGGTGAGCTCATAATCATAGTTGCACCTCCTCTGATATTTAACAGATTTCATGGATCATACGGTGTCATTTGAATCACAATTTACATTTGTAGGGTCACACAAAGTACCACTGATCACAAAGAGGCACGATTACTTAAGGGAGGTGCATTTGGTTTACAACTAACTCCTCCCTCTATTAATGATATATTAGATTTATTTTGCTCTTTGATGCTTATGGCACTCAAAACATTATTCATTCACCCCTCAACCATAATTGGTGATGGTAAGCCAGCCAGATAAGGGGGGAGTGGGAACCACAAACCTTCCAGTCACTCTACCCGAGTCACTGCTGTCCCCATATAATACCATTTGCAATGAACACAGTCTCAATAACATGGCTGCTTCACCGTATTTCCGTGGTATTTTGACCATAGCAGAAAGTTGTATCAACTTAAGATGTAAAATAAGTCCTATACATACCAATTAGATTTTACTGGTGGAAAATGGATGGATGAACTCAGTACCATTTTTACAAAAAGTTTTTTTCTGTAAACATTTTGTTTACTATTTCAGTTTTTTTTGTTTTAAATGGCAAAAACAATCTTTCAAACATGATACTAAACTTCCAACCATGTGATGATTTGAAATAAATACATACAGTATCTTGGACGACGACGCTGGGAACGAATGTCTCATTTAAAAACAACAGCAAGGCAGAAGGTTCCTCTAATACGGTGCATATAACGAATAAATAATCCAGTTGTCTGCAGTGCCCAATGCAAAGCAATTTAACGCATCAGTGGCAGCTGCCTATTAATTTCCTGTAGAAGGA
>JAVQJG010092167.1:0-11523 GCA_036024015.1 Craterocephalus amniculus | reverse complement strand
TCAGTTGATTTGTAATGAATACACAATGTATGACATTTCATGTTTTTTAATTGCATTACAGGAAATAAAGAACTTTATCACAATATTCTAATTTTCTGAGACAGACCTGTATTTTTTTACTCATTTTATAATCAGTTCAGTTTTTTTTTCATTTCAGGTTATTTTATTTTTTCTAAAGTTATTTTTGTGTCACTTTTGTCGCTCATAAAAAAATAGCCGCTACAAAAAACTGTTTGCTCAGGCCGCTGTGGCGTCACGTTCAGTTTTGCATACAAGGAGCGTATGCAGCAGGGCATCTGCAGTGATGCTTTCTGTGATTGCTTTCTAGTGCTTTGACACGTTGTGACCTACTGTGTGATTCATCAATAACCCCTCTCATGCTGAAACATTAAAATTACACCCAAGAACAAAATCATGTCCAGTTGTAGCCTAGATGAGTACTACATGATCTGCAGATCTTCACTCATTACTCCCTCGCTCTCAAACTAACAGACAAGACGAGGGACAAAATGGAAATACGGCTTGTCAATCTTTTATCATTATTATTAAGCATATTTTACATTTCTGAAAATGATGGCTACATGCAACTGGTTAAACTGGTGGTATGGCGAGCAAATTAAAACCATTCCCTGTCAAAACAAACGTTCTACAACACAGGTATTAAATATAAATGGCTCCTGTAATCGCGCTGGTCATCGTTTATAATGGATGACCATTCTGATTGGTTGTCATAGCTAATTTGCATAAAGTTAAACTATTTTCATCTTTGTTTAGTCGCTCAACTTTTGTAGCTCATAGCTTTGGTAGATTTAGTCACTTTTGTGGCTCCTGTCTATTCAAAGTGAATGACTTCAGGCCATTTTACAGATTTAGTCGCTCCTGGTCTGAATGCACAGCATGTTTTTTAGGTTTGTTTTATTTTAACTTAAGATTTTAGTATATTTTAACTTCTGAATACTTGTTCTCTGCATGGGGATCCACCATGGCGGAGGCTTTGCCTGCCTTCTGGTGGGATTGTTGCTGGGGTCCCGGCCCTGGACTGCCTGGGTCTGGGTGGCTCTGCTGTGGCCATGGGTGGGCTGGCCCCCCGGGGTTTGTCTCCTCACGCCAGCATCAAGCCAGATTTCCATTTCATTACATTCAGTTCAGAGCATTACTTGGCCGTGCTGTGTGATGGATGCGTATGACGAAGTTAGAGGTTCAGTCCATGAATCTGTGTGAGACACAGCTTTTCCTGCTCACCTGCAGCAGCATCATCACAGCTGCTTCAGGGTTTCTCCTGATGGGATCCTAAACTCCGAATCTTCAAACTGAGTTGGCAAACTGACTGAAAGCAGGTGTTTTGTCCTCATCTCTGAGACGAGGTTCGCCATTTCTCCTTCAAGTCTACCATCGAGCTTCGCCTGCTGACAGTAAGCGCTGACTCGGCCGTGCTGCAGTGAAGCTGGATTCATACTCGCCGCATCTGCCTGAGGTCAGTTAATGATGGGCTTGATGATGTTTTTCTGATTTCTGAATCTACTCTGTGAATCTGCGTGGTAATCTCTATCTTTAAAAACAACACTACATATGTCTTCATTTACTCCCACAAGCTGGTGAGGAACTGCACCACGTTGTTCTAAAACAGGAAACTGGAGTGAACCATCACCAGAGCTTGGCCCTGTGGAGTTTTCGAACGATATCGGCCTTACACAAGACTGCAACCTACGCTGGAGTGCAGGATCAAAACCAGCTACGGAGACCCGGCTGAATCCGCTAAACCAGAAGGTGGGTAAAGGTGAATCCGAAGAACTTGAACATTTCCTGTAATCATGACCATCAGCATGTAGTCTTTGGCAATTCAGCTCTACAGGTTTGGGATTCGGACTCTAATGTCTTGTATGATTACATATTTTCCTTCACGCCATCCATCCGGAGGGATAAGCTGCATCCATACCTTTCCTAGAAATAAAGCCGCTGCCTTTTGTCTGAGACTTTGGGGAATAAAAGCGGAGCAAAGCTACTAGCGGTTAGCGTAGGCGGGTCAATTTAACAGCTCCTTGTCAGCAGCCTTCCTCCCTGCATTAGTCCCACTGAGATCTTGCTGAGTGATGTCTGCCTGACCCCCTGCTGCTCCAGGCCTTCCACTCAACACGGCTCGCTCTCGCACTTCAGAGCTTTGATGTATTTATCTGCAGAACGAAACAAGTCAAACACTGAAGCTGTGGAGCTTCTTTGTATTCGCAGTCCGACTGTAAATACAGAGACGTGACTTTGGACTCTTTGGACTCTCTTTTCAAAGTCGTCTCCCGTTTGCCCGGCGGGCGCCAACGAAGCGCGGGTTAAGTGCACATCTTTTGTTCTGCATAAGCCTGAGATGACTGAATGCTAAGTTGCACATGCCAGGTGGCAACTCCTTCCTGGATGTCTGCATCTGCGGTTGGTTTGAGAGAAGACGAGCATCTTAGAGTACGCCGCTCTGTTCAATCATCTGTCAGCGGGAAGCAGTGAGCCGGTATCAGCCAGGTATGATGGCGGCAGATCTTCCTGGGACTGCCTTCTGTCTGTGGCTACCGGCGGCCGCCTCTGCTGGTGACGGCTGAACTAAGCTGGTCTGACTTGCTCTCTGGCTGCTTTTTGTTGAAATTCCTTTAGCTGGCAGAGGTAGTGAGGTACTCGTGGCAATTAAAAGTCAGCAATAATATTGAGGATAGCGTGGGCTGTGGCTTCCTGTGCTCCGGTATTCCAAATAGGGATGTCACGATTATAGATTTTCTAGGTATGGTTATTATTTGAGGAGAAATCACGATTTTACGATTACCACGATAATTATGTTTTAATTTCACAACGCTGAAAATGTGTAAAATAACATGGAACTCCTTTTCTGTTAAGTTTTATTTGTGAGTTGATTTCAAGAAAACAAAATTTGGCAACAAAATAAACAAAACTACCACTCAAATTCCCAGTGGAATCGAGTAAAAAATCCCCTCTACTTTGGTAACAATTTGAAAAAAAGCTACAGTATTATATGAATGAATATGTGAATATGAAAGGACAAAAATAAATTTGAGCTTCAGGATTTCAGTGATGACGATCAACAATATTTACATTATTAAATGACGATATTTAGGAAGCTTTACGATTAATTGTAGCTTCTACAACCGCGATAAATCATGAAAATAAATAATGGTGACATCCCTAATTCCAAATACCTTCTAATGTCAGTCGAACAGTGCTTGTTCTACACCTCTTTTTCTAAATATATGTAAAAATCCAGTAAAGAAAAAAAAATCAACAAGTATGATTAAGAAAATGAAAACAACCTCTTTTGCTTCCATATCTGTTCATCCTTTGTGAAGCCGCTGCACTCTGAGAAAAACTTAGAGCCATAATGCTGTAAAGCTGCATCTGACATCTCCTTTCACCGTGTAAGGGCCCCGGTTACATAAGGGTTACTATTTTAGAACAGCAACCAACATGCCTCAGATGAAAGGACCAAACAGATTTCAGTCGATGCTGCTTCAGTAACAGCCTTTTTTTATAGAACGCCACAAAAAACAGCTGAGAAACGAAATCCGAGAGTAATTATTTCTGCTTAAAGACTCTTAACATTTCTTTCCTACTGAAACAGGTGCAGAGAGCTAAAATATAAACAGTTTCTATCAGCGTCTATGGTCCTCTAGATCATTTCATTAGGGATGTTGCACAAATAGTGCTTGAAAATGTCCACAGAAACATTTGTGTTTGTTATGAAGAGCTGCAAGGCATTGCACCAAGTGGTCTGAAGGACAATGATTCAACAGCAATGCGCTGACTCAGGACAGTTTCAATGTCATTCGCCCATTTAGTCATTCAAGGTAAACTACAGGCAGAGCAGGGACAATGAGATAATTGAGTGAGATGCTGCGACAATCTGAGACAATAAATAAAGCAACTGAAAACTAGTCAGTCATCAATCCTGGAGGAAGCTTTTGGTTGTACGATGAAAGAAGTGGATTTTGATAATAGAGGCTAAATTTTCTTCTCTTTCTGGGATGAATAGCTACTTTGCTACAGAGTACAGCTGCAGATTCAAAATGAAGGCTAGAAAAAAATGGGGAAAATCCTGTTTTGTTCCTCCTCACATCAGTTCAAAACATTCCAAACACAAAGGTGTCATCTTCCTGGAAACAGGAAAAGCTAAACCAGAGGCTGTCATGATGCTCTGCAGACTTCCGCACAGGGGATGGGCGGAGGCTGGTCCAGCACAATGCTTGCAATGGTCATCACAGTTTTTTTTCCACTTCTCTCCATCACATTTCCTTTTTTTCCTTTTCTTTTGCACTCTCAGCCCTGACAAACCAGTGTTAGGAATAATCTATGCTCCACTTTACAAGCGTAAATAGACACAACCATGTTGAATACTGTCAAACATCCACATACTCCTGTGCAAACTTTAAATCGGCATGGTTGTTATGCAACGCATCCACAAGAGGGCGGTGCACAGTTCAGCGCCCACTAGTAGCAAACATGGCAACATGATAACATTCTCAGGAAAAAAAACATTAAATACATTACAGCCGCTTCTTTCTTCCTTCCACTGGCTGCATATGAGCTACGCTTCACACAATGTCCCCACGCCCTGAATTTCCAACGTCGCATCCGTGAGCTCTCTAAAAAACCAAGGAGCAACCTCCAGCTTAGAAATGTGACACCTATGCAGAAGTGACAAAAACTGCATTTCCACCCTCCTCCACTAGATGCTGGCAGCAAAACAGAGCAAACCCCAACACTCACACGCCCCTCTCATCACCAACTATTCGTCTGCCATTTTTGGGTTTTCCGGGAGTCACAAGACTTGTGACGGTACCAAGATGGCGATGGTGGAAAACCTCCCACCGAGCTTCATTTCATCTAATCAGAAACATCCGGGTCACATGGTTTTACGGTTCATCCATTCATTTTATAGTCTAAGCCTCAAACAAGGACTCGCTGGCAAACAAGGTGCCCTATTTATGGCTCTTTTTCTAGTAAAGCAAGAAGTGTTATTTTACATGAATGTGACTCCCACCATTATTTAAAATCAGCATTACGAGCTGCTAAGCTGGAACAGATGCATGTTGACTCACGCTGCTGTTAAAGCTTCACAGCAGAAATAACTGTTGATTATACCAATCATCATCTGCATCGTTTTTCAGGCTTTCATTAAAAGTATGTTTCATTAAACACAAGTGCAGATACCGCTGTCTTTACTCCGTTTATAATACTAAATGCTGTGAAGCACAACACAACGGCAGAGAAACCTTCTGTTTTTATCCATTTTTTTGGAAGGGGTAAGATTTTTTATTTTGGGCTTGTTCTATTCTCAGCCAATCTTCTAAATGTATTCTGAGTAGGAGGCTGCAGTAAGGATACATGTGAGAGAGAGAGTTAATATGTGTATTTGGAAAAGGGATGAAAAATCTTGCCGTGAAAGCGTAGCCAGGCAGAACCAGCTCTAGCGCTTCTAATCATGACTGCTTAAAAATGCATACGACGGTCTAAGTACCGCATCAAGTTTTTAACGGACTACGACACTGAAACCTTCTCCATCACTTATCTGCAGCTCAACACAAACAGGAAATGTTAAAAATACACTAATTGTGCCTTAAAAACACCTCCGAGCTGCAGCGGGGAAAGCTGGCTTAATCACGTCTCTGGAGGTCCGGCCTGTTTACTCCCAGCTCTTTTGTCAGGCATGGACGCTTCACTTCCAGCAGGAAGCGACACATTAAACTTCAGAGCACATTCTGTCCTGAGCTGCAGGGCTCACCGAAAACTACCTTTTTGTTTCAAAGGGATCCAACCTGGCAACCCAGCGGGTGTTATAGGACCTCTGTGTGTTTTGTATTATTATACTTAAATGTTTCCATTCAGCTTTTATTTCAGCAGCCATCATGTGAATCAGTTCCCTGCCTTTGACTTTGATTTCAGTAACGGGGGGGATTAGGGCTGCCCCAATACCACTTTTTCACTTCCGATACCAATACAGAGGGTTGAGTATCGGCTGATACCCAATACTGATACTTACATTTTGTTATGAGCAAAATATTGTGTCAAACCTTAAGGTGTAACTGATAAAGTCCACAACAGAAGGTGTGACAAAAATGGATTCATTGTTTATCAACCAATGAGTTCATTTCAAATAAACTTAAAAGACTTTGTGTAACACGCGGCACATTTCACATTTCTGTTGTAAGAAAAACAACCTGAGTAAACCCTGGAGAAAATGAACTAAGGAGAACTCGTACAGGGTGTACCAAGCAGGTCAGGTGAAAGGGCTGGATAGAAAATCTTCATCACCTGGTATCGGCATATTTTAAACGCATGCCGATCCGGTCTGGTCCATGTTTTTTTTGTTAGTATCGGCACCGATACCCGATACTGGTATCGGATCGGGATATCCCTAGGGGGGATGAAACTTCTTTTCTTTTTGCTTACAATATGAAATAACAAGCCAACATCAGTAGACTGATGGATCAATTAATCAGATCATCTCCATTTTAGTACATCATCATGACTAACGACAGTCTAGTCAATTTAAATGGCCCAGCCCGTGGCATTTAGTGCTCATCTATGTGTGTGTGTGTGTTTGTGTGCGTGGTGTTGAGTTATTCATGGCAAAGAGTAGCGGCAGATGTGAGAGGTAATTTGGAGCCCCGAGAGACATTTTCCAGTGCGTTACAAAGCATTATGGGTAAAACTGCTGTCACTAAAACTTAAGTGGACTTCAGTGGCAAATTCTTCCTGTTTTCTATGAAAACAAACACGTTTCGTCTTTGTTTTGTTCTGAATCTGTTTATTTACGCTCTAAATCTCGGAATCTGAATGAGAGCCGTCGCTGCTCTATGTGTGAGTGTGTACTATAGATCACTACTAAGAGGCCGTAGTGGTAAAACGCTGGAGGCCATGTTTATATAACAAGTTTCCTAACGTGCTGCAATCATGACACAATGAAACCAGAGAGGCACAGCGGACTACAAAAGGCGAGAAAAGACTGTGGAAATTAAGCGCTGACCATTTGAATCAGGTGTGATTTATAGCGTAAATGTCGTACAGCCATGATACGCTGGTATCAGCACTCCTGTGGTGGTGCGGGTGGAGAATGTGGCAGCCTTGAAATCAAACAACGTGAAGGGGTAAAGCAAGATCAAAAAGGTGGCAGAAAGGAGTGGGGACAACAAGGTCACGGGCTGCCTCGGCTATTTTTATTCATGATTGTACTTCTTATTACCGCTCATCACCCAAACAGAGCAGAGCTCCAGCTTCTGATAACTGGCTCAGCCCGAGCCGCTCATGTTGCTCACTGGAATCAGACTGGATCAGCTCTGAATGTTTCTAACCTCACCCGAGGATACGCTTAAGTAATGATAATCACCCCGAAAACAAAGAGGAAGATGCAGCTATCCAGAGTGAGGAGGAAGAGGAGCAGCCTTCATCAGCGCTGGAACAATGCCGGGCCCACTCTAACAGGATTTGCAGAGTCAACAACGGAGGATCAACTCTGCATTTGAAGCGAAGAGGCGTTAACGTCAAAAGTCAACCGACTGTGCATAACCCCATCTGACTGCTCCGAAGTGCACTTAAACAAGCCGGCAAATTCCTGTCATTGTCCACATGCAACATTCAAGAGGAGGCCATTTGTCATTTTATACAATCTCTTATTCATGAGGCGGCCGTGCAGGCATAGATGGAGCTGCTGTTCAACCAAAAGCGTGTAGCATGCAGCAGTACATATGTTTTAACTTGGGTGATAAAACTGCAGCGGCAGGGCGGGGGAGGGGGGTTATGCATGCCAGCACATCTCAGAGACAAATTCAGAAACCTTGAAGCTTTCAGCTACAATATTAGGTCCAATTCTCCTCAGAAATCTAGAGGTACAGTAAGCGGGAATATTTCCCCGCAATGCCTCTGCAGCATCAGCATTAAGCTTTAATTAAACGGCAACAGCCGAACGAAGCCTGATTAGATGTGATCTTAATGCTCCCTGCTGGAATCCAGGTAAATTAGCTTTGAATTTGTTCTCATTTAGTTTCAATCAAATATATGCCAATTAAACCAGCAGCTGTTTGATTCGGTTTCAGATTCTTTTTTTAAAAAGCAACCTGGAACCACAAACACTTTCAAAACAGACTCATTTTTCACATTGTTTTTAGTTTGTTGTTTGTTTTTTTTAACCTTTGTGTAAAGCCTTTACTTTCCAGGACCTGAGCAGGCAAAGCCCACAACAAGCCACCTCCTGCCAGCAGACACAAGGACGATAATGAGTGACTCATCATTACTAATTTGCTGTGCTAATTTTATCCGCAAACTTCACAGGCTTGAAGGAACCTTTCTGTGGCAGAGGGGCTGAGCAGCATGACGCCAAACAGCAACGCAGCCCCGGTGTCAGGGAGCCGGCGCTGAAACGTCGACCCGCTTTACATCATCCGACACGTGAGCCTTGCCAGGATGTTTGCTTTTTACAGTAGCAGGTTAGCTCAGGATTGAAAAGAGGAATCACAGCTTGATGATCTTCTAAGACGTGACATAATGAGCCTGCTCAGCTCTGACCAGCTGCTCAGTTTTTTCTTTGAACGGCATAAATCCTAAAATAATGAACTTTGCTATTAAAAACACAGCATATTAGTAACCGTCTTGTCCGAGCAGCAGGGCTTTCGCCACAGTGCAGCCAGCTGGAGCCTTTGTGAGCGTGCGTAGCAGTATGTCAATCTGGCATTGCCGCTCCTTCAATTTCATTTTTTACATAATGAAGATCGTTCCAGAAGAATTGTGACGGCAAATTCATGCCATGACGCAGTTTGTGTTGAAAGGGGCCAGCGCCACGGGGGAAACACGCCATCGCACCCGGCTGCAAATGTTCCTCATTCACTGGAGCTGGTAAAACACACGCTCAACATCACAACACTCCACACAGACGACACATGAGTGCGCTGGGACGACTGCAGCTGGAGAGAAGCTCCTTATCTAGCGCTTCCAGTTAAAAACAGCACTTCAAGGGCTTCTGATAACTGGATAAAACATACCTGTCCTTTCAATGCAGAGTAAAAACATCCTTGAATTTCATTCATAAAATGTCAATTAGCTAGAAGTTGGTTTTCCAACACAAACCCACTGAATCGAAGGCTGAGGAAGAGGAATGCTGAGCGTGATGCTGCCAAATGTGAATCATTTGGTTTCAGGCGAAGAACAATGTGCTGTGATCTGAGGACGGCCTGAGCGACGCTTGTGCTGCACTTTGCCTTTTTTTTGTTGAATTTGGCCACAAATTATGGAGGCAAAGTGAATAAAGACAGAACAGCCTCAATTATGAAACAAAAAAGTTTTTTTTTGGTGTTAAGTAGGGGTGACTTATGATTTTTCCATTTTTGAAAGGTCATGTAATTCATTAGTAATGAGTTAGTTTTACCTCAAGGTGGCGTCGATTTACCAAAACAATGGATGAACGTGTCATTATTGCAGAGTTGGCTTGCACAGCCTGTGGTGCAGAGAGATTCAACTCTAATGGAGTACAAATTCAAGAAATTTTACATCTCCTAAAAAATTTAAATTTCAAGGTAGGGTGGGAGAATTTAACTATCTTGCTAAAAATCCCCTTAACAACCAGACAGTAGACAGTTAATTAAATGCTTCAACTCTAAGATATTTATTTAGAGGGGACAGGACCAAAAAAACATCATGTAATTACTTTAACCTGCCCGTTCTAAAAGATTGAACAATGATATGCTTATCAAACTCAACGGCCATTCTTCCCTCCCCCCAACATGTTCCTGGGCTCTGGAGGCGTGGCTTCGGGGGGGAAGTCTGAAGAAAAAGGTTTGACTTTTAAATGGTGTATTTTCAAAATTAAGCTTATTTGAATAATTTTTCCAGGATCTCCTACGCTGCTTTCGGCCATAAACAAAAGATGTAGCATATTCTAAAGGCTACATCGGCTCTAAAGCCAAGTCTTCTGTCCATCTTCTGTCTATCTCTTGCATCCTTTACGTGAGTATTTTCATCTGTTTTCAGAGAGCTTGCAGATGGGTAGCCACAGAAAAAATGGCTACCAGAAATCGCAGGGGCAGGCTTGCCCTTTATACTAAACAGCAAAAATGAGCCTTAAGTCCACCAGGACTGTCATTTGAGATGGAAGCATCATCAAAATGTTCTTTATACAGCTACTGAACAACAGAGACTTAATGGAAAAGCAGCATTACTGTACGTGACAACATGATGTCAGCATGGGGAGTACTCAGAGAAGGGTCAAAAACTATTTAAACAGTTCTGAAGAATATTTTCAATTGAAAACACCATCCTTGGTCTATCCTCTATCCTCCAATACATCCATGAACTAAACCAAATGTATCCATCTGTTATTCTCATAACTGACCAAATGTGTCAGAATCCATAGTTGAGAAACATGAAAGGACTACAAGTCAGGAGACCAGTAGCTGTAGGAAATTCTTTATGTATAAACCAAAGGAGCTGCAACACAAGGATGTGCAAAAAACTGAAGTGGAAGAAAAAGAAAACTCATGATCGACTGACTGATTAGCTGCCTTAAAGAGTCATGAAGATGAATTATCAGATAAAAAGGAAACCAGGGAGACTGTACTGATGGGCTCATGGAAAAACAAGGAGCAGGTGTGGGAATGAGGATCTGAAAACCAGGTGTAACCCAACTAGCCAGGGGGTAAAGTCTACAAACTAAAACAGGAAGCACAACCAACACTCAGGAAATAATACAGGACCTGAAACATGAAATGGTACGAAGAACTGCAGACAAAGCCTTGTTACGATTTGCGAGCACATGTGTAATGTGTAGGTGTAATCCTTACACCTACATATTTTACTCCATGCTGTATACAGGCGTTTACCCTACTGTTAAAGACACGTTACATCATTTTAATTTCCTGGTTAAATGAAATGATCGACTATGCCAATGTTCTTTTAACCTGTTAATGTTTATAACTCAACTGCAAGCTTGAGTTTGTTTCCAACAGGAAAGCAGTCAGAAGCAGCTCTTCTGTGGCCTGCACCTCCAACACCCTGACCGGCGGAAATTTTTCTACACAACATCTCCCTCCCGGTTTCCTGTTTCCTGTCATTTAACTGTCACATAGAAGTCAAAAGAGCTACATGTTTGAACCAGATACCAGATGTTTAAACAAAGACCAATCTGCAAAGTAAAACACTAGCCTCAGTGATTATGTATTTTATCCATCAGTCTTTACATCACAATAGAAATGGGAACACACGAGTATTTAACTTACTAGTAATAACTTGCTATTACTGGAGAATCCCCATCATGAAATGACATGAACCCAATCCACAAGTCAACAAAACTATTGAAGTTAATCTGTTCCATCAGATTTTGAAATTTATAAGCCTCTGAATTTGATACAGTGAAATTTCATACAACAAATTTACATGTGTGAATTTTTTTCATCTGAATTAAACTCTTGAATTTCTCTACATTATATTTTCTCTACTATTTTTTCAGTGTTTAAAATTTCAGAAGTCAAAATTGGAAGATGAAAATTT
>JAVQJG010092165.1:0-14117 GCA_036024015.1 Craterocephalus amniculus | reverse complement strand
TGTGTCTGTGTGTGTGTGTGTGTGTGTGTGTGTGTGTGTGTGTGTGTGTGTGTGTGTGTGTGTGTGTGTGTGTGTGTGTGTGTGTGTGTGTGCGCACACTCCCAACTGGGGGCAGCAGTAGGGAGGGATGTTCTTTGGGGAAATGGAGGATGATATGCAGTCTGCTCCTCTTGGAAAACCATCCGTTCATCATCTTTTCTTCTTCTCCTCTCTGTCCTTTGTTAGCTTTAGTGTTCCTCTTCTTCGGCGTTTAAAATTTTTCGCTTAATCTCAGTCCTCAGCGGTTCCGGGATGCCTGTCACCGCTCATCCCTGCTCCTGTTTTCTTTCCCTCTTCACAGTGATGTGCCAAGATTTTTTTTTTTTTTTTGCTCTTGCTAGTGTCCTCTCAGCGTGCATTACTGTCCCCCACAGAGTGGGTTTTCTCCCATCCTGACACACTCATCGCTGCGTATCCTCTCGCTATCACCAGTCTCTTTAAAGCCCAGCCCTCCATTTATCTCAGCACTTTTTTTTTTTTGGAAGAGCCACAAGCTCCCTTTCAATTATCTTCCCTATCCTCTTGGCGGTCGCTGGGAGACAGCTTTTCTGTACAAATATTTGCTTTCCATGAATATGCCATCATTAAGCGCCCTGCATAGGTGTGGGCACGGCACTGACGAAATGTTAATTGAGCCTCGGAGAGGCCCTCTCCTGCATTCCTCCCCTTGCAGGAATCTGGCAGGAGCACAGACAGGGAGCAGACGTCTGGGTCAGGGCAGGCTCAGGCAGAGAATAACAGTCTGAAAGAAAGGGACAGAAATAAGTGGAGCAAATGAGAGGGATGTAAGCATGATGATGTCCTGGAGCGCTTTCAGGTTGGGCATCCATTCCAGCCCTCCTGAGATCAGGTGGAACAGAAACCTCAGGTGTTTCAGAAGATCACTTTGTGCATTTCCTAACCACCTGGATGCACATTAAACACCCGACTTATCTGAAAGAATCTCGATAACATTGCAAATTATACAGCTCAGCCCAGCCTAGCAGCTTATTCTTTTCCCACACCTACAGCTTTTTTCTCTCACCAAGTTGTTTTGTACTTGCTTTTAATTACCACGTAGCTCGGTCGTCCCATTTTCCCTGCGAGATTTGCATGTAATGAAACACGTGTTATTTATAAAAATGCATTATCACTGTAAGTATCAAAGCCAGAAAAAAAATGAGAGTGCATACGCCCCAGGGGAGTTCAGCTGTCAATTCTCGACAACTGGATGAGGACCAAGAGGCCAGCATGAAAAGAGGGATTAGAGTCCATTTCAACATGGAGCTGGTATCTGTTGCAAGATCGCCTTCATATGGTGAACAGCAATGGCTTTGTTTTAGGCGAAGAATGTAGCCGGTCCAGCTAAATTAGAGGCGGCCATTTCCGCTGGCACGGTACCTTGGCGAGGTTGGCAGCACTTCTCTGTGGGAAGGCCACATGATAATAACTAAAGGAGTTCCAATCGCCACCAGAGAAAACTCAGTGAGACAAATGAGTACAAACTCACCACATCTACTGTAAAGATAACAATCTGCAGGGGTCTAACTGTCACTGGTTTTGTTTCATTTCTCCGGACCTGAGAGAGAGAGAGAGACAGAGAGGAACCCTCCCTGTTCCTCAATAATATTGTTGGTCTACCGTGGTACTCATTTCTGCTGGGTTGTCACTGGCATTTCCAGTTTGCTTTGTCATCATGTTTATGTTTGAGGTTATGTGTTTTAATTAAAAGATCTAGAGCTAAAACCTGACTTCCTGAAACTTAGCAGGGCCTGAAGCGGCACACCGTTGCCATTGCAACACTGGGTTTTTTCCAACACAGTTCTGGTTTAGTGTGCTTAGAACTTACTGTCACTGCAAGCCAGGAAATCTCAAACAAAAGTGTGGTCCCTCTGCTGGAGCGAACTTCACTGGAATAACAGAGGAAAAAAAAAAACAATTGACCCTGTATGTGTCTCCTGTTAAATATGCCTTTTCATGTCTCTCTCCCTCTTTATTTTGATTTTTCTTTATCAGGTTGTCGAAAAAAAGCCATCCATTTATTTCTATATTGATGCGCCTACAGCCTGGAGGCACTTGTGTCTGGTGTACAAATAGGGCCCATAGCTGTCGCATTTATCCTCAAAGGCATCTCTTTGATAGAATAAGCCTTTATTTGTCAGCTGAAAAATGACAGTCAGAGGACGGAGGACGGCTCGAGCATGAGACAATTTTTTATTCATACTTTCAGCCACTGTTCTGAGATTTTTCATTTTTGAGAATATGTGTGAAATTCCTGCAGCAGCCAGACAGAGCAAAGTCACACAGCTAACATATGACACAGTAACCTCTGCCACTGCCGAATGAGTCCGCTTTGATATGCTTCTGCCCATTGCAGCAGCTGCATGTTACGTTCGCCTTCAGTTTGCTTCACAGCTTGATTTTCATTAGTTTGACAGAGATTAAGTTGTGGAAAATTCTCCTTCTTATTTGTTCTGCATCAAGCATGCCTTATGCTTGTTTCTTACGAAAGCCTCCTGCTTCTTATCTCTGCTTCTCTCCTCATTTTATTCAAGACTTTCCATTCAAATCCCTCTTTTCTCCATCGACGTTACTGACAACCACATGTAAAAGTGCTATGCGCCTGCAGTGCAGGTGCGTGTGGGTTGAAAAGATGCTTCCTCTTTTGCCAGACGCCTCATTATCCTCTGTCTTATCCCTTTGCTTTAACCCAAAAACATATTCTCTTCTTCTCTGTTTTTTTTTCCACAGGTGAGATTTCCCTACAGCCTCCCTTTGTCTCTGCGCTGTCACCTTCCCCCTCCCCCCTCTCCCTGCCTGCTGCTTTCCCAGAGAAGTCGACCTGTTATCGGCAGGGTCTATGAATAGAACGGGGTTGGAGCTCCGACCCACTCACCTCCCTAATATTGAGCTTGTCTTACATCTGGCACTTACTGAAATGATTTCAATACTATATATATTTTTTTTGCTCTACCACCAACCTCCTTTGAATTAGAAGAAACAGTTGAAAGAATAGAATATGTGTAATGTGTTTAATAATGCAGCAGATTTAATGGAATTATTTATTTAGCGCTGAAGTACCTGTGAAGATGTCTCTCTTTTAATTAGCAGCACAGTTGAAATCTCTTTGGAAGTATGCTTCTCAGGTATGCGCTTCAAATTCTTGCGGCCCATATTCCTGCTGAAAAAGATGAAAATGGTGTGAAGCTGCTAATAAATAACAGCTTCTCCCACCTTTTCAGTATCAGACAACGGCATATACTATATATTCATCTACAGAATGTTGCTCCGCAGTCAGAGCTGTATATGTACCCAGATGCAGCAGGCAGATAAGCCCCCAGCTGCTGTTGATTCCATCATTTTTCCTCCTGGAAATTCAGAAATGGCAAGGTGCTTATTTTCCAAAGACTGTTTACAATGCAGTGAGCGGTGGCATCCTCCTCCCGGTGTTTCTCCTCCGTGCTTCAATAACACTCCAGGGACAAGGAGCTTAGCAGTGACATCCCCAAATCCCTCTTTCCACGGAGCTGATTTATGAATTAAGGAGCTGAGATTTCCACACCTCTGAATTGTAACGTGCAGCGGGGATCACACATCTTTTCATGCATCTTCTGCCGCGCGCATGGAAATGGGAGCATTTTCTTATTTACAGAGATTTGGAGAGATTCTGGCTGGGGCATGGGAGGCTATACAAGGATGATGTGAGAGGGAAGAGAATAAGAGTGATTGTTATTGTAAAGCCCCTTTATGGAGGGATTTTGGGGCCTCATAATAATGGGAGAGCACCTAAAACGAGTGTTTACACATGTTTTACATCCTAAAAAGTATGCTCCCTAGAGGCAGGCAGGTTTGTTTTCCCTTCCTTTGGTTCTAAATGCCAGATATGCCTTGAATCGGTACTCTTGTTCTTCCGTTACTTTGACAGATTTGGATGCCACTGAAAGGTGGGGAATATTTTCATTCCACTGTGATAAAAAAATAAAAACCCTCCCACTTTACTCTTCCTTTCCCACCTCCTCCTCCACATCTCGGTCACTCCTCTATCCCTCTCCCTCGCTCTTCTGTCCTTCAGCACCCTGCTCACGTCCTTCGTCATTTTTTCCCTCATTCCATTGCTGAACATTGTTTTGGCTTTCCAGGTTCCGCATTCCTCCGCACAGCATACCAACCTGCCTGTCGGACCGCCGGAAGAATTCCTGGCCTGTGATTATCCACTCGGATTTCATGTACACACATACACGCTCGCACAAATACACACAAAGAGTGAGAGAAGTGATAAATTCCGAGAATGGGGTTTGCTCTTCTATTGTCTCTGAAGAAAGGTTTATTGTTTGGAGGGAGCTGAGTTGATTTACTGTCACATTCCAACATGTCCAAGTCATTTGCTTTTGAGTGATCAATCTGAGGAGTTTTGTCTGTTTTTTTGGGTTTTTTTATTTTTTCAACAGACGATGTGCATTTTCCGATGTCTTATTCGAATTTCTATCCTCTCTAGGGCAAAATGAAACAGCTTTTTACATGGCTGTTTTACATTTACTTGTAGAACAATTAATTAGCGAATGGAAATGATGAAAATGTTAATAAATCAAATGAACATGATCTATGTGATGCTCCTGCAGATATATATGCATGAGCATTCATAATTGAGGCTAAACACATATTTCATCAGGGAAACTGCTTTGTTTCTTTTTTTCTGGAGTGAATAAACAAGTAAAAATCCTTTATGTATGTAGAGCAGACACATTAATTCATGCTCTCTCAGATACAAGCACACACTCCCACAACCTACCAGTTGGCAGTGGGTGTTAATTGTGTTGGGCCTCGGGGCAAAAATAACATTGCACCAAAGACAGAAGGACGGAGAATGTAATGTTTTTCAGCAGTAAACCTGTTTCTGTTGAGACAAAGCAACACATTTGTGATAGAATTGAACCATAAACTGTAGCTTCTAAACTGTATTAACATGCAAATGATTCTTCCCTGCATGACATATGCATTATTAGAAAGACACTGAGACTCATCCTTTGTTCAGGTACTGTAAAGTGTTAGCAGATTTTCTTATCTTTTCTTATTTACAGCCTCTATCCCCTTGTGTCCCCCGATAGACATTGTTTTCATGACTATATGACCGTTAATTGCTAATTAGGCCTGTGAAGCAACAGACCCCTGTGTGAGGTGACGGCACTGTCTCTCTGTACACAGAATAATTACACTGAAAGGTGTTGTAGGGACGTGTCAACATCTGCTCTCTGCATGTTTAAAACAAAAAAATGGCTCACACAAATGGCAAGCTGTGCTTACCGGCAGTGCGACTGTGTCTGGTGCAACACAGCTGATGCAGACAACTAGAAATAAGAGAGTGGTCAACCAATCAACTGTATAGTAATTATGTTCCTTAGTCATTTGAACTGCATCCTTTATTTTATTTTTGAGTTGATCCGTCCGTCCGTCCGTCCATCCATCCATCCATCCATCCATCCATCCATCCATCCATCCATCCATCCATCCATCCGTCCATCCATCCATCCATCCATCCATCCATCCATCCATCCATCCATCCATCCTTCCATTTTCTCTATCTATTCCAGTTAAGGGTTGCGAGTACATTTTGTGAACACATCCATTTATTTAAAGTCTTTCTTTTACTGCTTAATTCAGTTTCTGAGGGCTCTTCAGAGAGAAAAATAGAACATATTCACTTTGAACAAACAGTTGCTGTAGGAACTAAAGAAATAAGCCCATGATGCTATTTTTATGTACTTTCAATATTCTATGTTCTATTAGATCAAATAGAACTTAATGAAAAACACCAAGATGCTACAGATAGTTGATATCATTTTATCATTCGCACGTTCCTCATTACATGCATGCTTGTCATTCCAAAGACTTAAAAAAAAAAAACTTAACATGCATGCGTTTGTTTGAATGTACACATATATGCTTATCTCTGTGCGAACAGGATTTCAGACTGTAGGAATGACCGCATTCTTCATGGCATGTTTGTGGGTCAGTTTTGGAGTAAGTTTGAAGTTTAAGACTGATGTTTCTGGGAAATGAATCGCTCCATTAACCTCACAAATATAGTCAAACAAATCTGTTTCATGCGTGTGGGAGACAAGCAATTTGTTATGTTGGGCATTCGTTAAGGTCTGAAATATGGTCCACAAATAACCAATAAAACAGGATTTAAAGATTAAGGAGGACAAAGATGCTCTCGTGAAATAATTGCCAAACAAGTCCTTTGTGCTACAGCTCTCATGCAACACAAACACATACACTCGACCCCCCACGATCTTCTGCCTTTGTGAGACGTGTGTGCGTTTGAGGTTTGGAGCTGCAGCATACTGAGAGGCTTGTCTGTGGGTTGAACTATTCTGAAAACACATGTTGTTCTAATGAATTTAATATGGCTGTAAATTACAGTGAGCAGAGTGCAGCAGCATCAGTGCCACTTGTACAGAAATGAGCTCTACTTGAGTGCCTTTTAGCGACGTCTTCTTAGCTTCATCAGCTGCGTGTGTGTGCGCAGCAGATTCATTTCCATACATATTTCAGCCGACCACACTCTGCGCTTGAGGTCAGCTGTGTTTTTTGGCTATTTCCCCCCCATATTTTTACAATGGCCTTTCACTTGGGATCATATATTTCATGTTGGTTTTCATGCGTTGGGGCAGATTACATGAAACTCTTTTGGTTTATAATTAATGCTTCATATGAATGGATCGTTTAATTATTCAGGCAACTGATTAAACCAAAATAGCTTGTAAATGTGAATTGCAGTTCATCTGCATTTCCCTCCATCTCATTTCCAGCCTGTGATGTTAAAAGTTGATCAAAGTCCTCCCCATTCTAGCTCTGTATGTTGTTAATATGGCACTAATATGCCGCGATACCAAATGTCGCATGATGATTGCCAAGGTGTGTGTAAAAGTATGTCGGTGTTTGTTTAAACTGTTGATTGTGTGAGTGGTGCTGCATGCGGGCAGATTTGAACCTGCGCCTCTGCCTCATTAGGCCTGCCTCCGTTGCCATGGTTGTCTATTAGAGCAGCGGAGATTAAAGACTCATTTGCATGTGAAAAGGGAGAGTGGTGAGGGAGTACAAACTACTGCACTCTTCTCACTTGAGTGTATTCTCGAAGAAGAGGGTCACATTGCCCTGTGGCCAATGTTTGCTATGGCTTTGGCCAACATATTTTAGCCGCTTATGTTTTTATGTGTGTGTTTTGTGTCTCTATAAATGACACTGACCATCCTTTCACCTTATGTACCTACTATGCTTTTCCACTTTGGTTTTAATACTGTTAAATACCTTGTGCAGACTTTCTAAACCCCTTGTGAGCGAGTGTCTGTATGGCTTGTGGTTTGCAATTTGCAGCAAGTGATCTATTTTGCTTTCTTGTCTCATTTCCTGTCTGTCTGTAGCATCGAATGAAAGTAAAATGTATCGTAAATATGAAGCGTTTAAAATCACTTAAGCATACTGAATTATGCAATGACATAAATCTCTAATCTAATCCCTCTGGTTTGTATGTAAAGTTTCACGGCTTTCTGACAGGACCGTATTCAGTGATCACATTATTTGTCTAATTAATACAGCGCAGCTGTTCTGCCATGAAGTCTATATTTAAAACAGCCAAAATTTTGACACTGTCACAAAAGTGTTGATTTAAATTAAAAAATTATAACACTGAAGGCAAAGCTGTTCCTGAGCTCAGTCTCACTATTTTGTCAGGATTCTTTGGTAACAGACGTCAACATTTGCAGATCTAACGATAAAAAAAGATGTATTTCAGGTCAAATCATCACCTTTTTCTTACATTAGACAAGTTATGCCAGTCCCTACACTAATCACTACTTGTGTCTAAAGCAAGTAAGGGCCAGGCAAAAAAAAAACAATGCCGTCAAACAGGACTCTCAGCTTCCACAACCAGTGCAGTCGATGTAAACCTACACCTTTTGTGTGATGTAACACACAAGCTGTTTCCACCTGTATCGAGTGGAATTACTGTAATCTTGGATGCAGTATAAGCAGAGGGTGTTGCACATCTTCTCCGTTCGAGCTGTGCAGTGCCACTCACCCAGTGTTGTAATGATGTATTCCTGTAACGCTAAGAATAGACTTCTCTTGTTCTGAAAGAATACATTATTCTTGGTCAAAGTGCTCAGAGCAGAGGATAGGCTAGAGGCAAAGCGATTCACATTACCGAATTTCTGTGTGGGATTTTACGTGTTCTTTTTTGTGCAAACAGTGGTTTCCTCCAGGTAAAAATACAGCATCATACCAGCACTGACAAAATGACAGCTTGTGTTTGTCTCAGAGAAACTACCTGCTCTGACAAAATGGTACCGTTTGACGCCTTTGTAATCACAATCTGTTGGAGCCATTTTCTCGACAGCATCACACTGAGATGTGTTTTTGGTTCCTCATTTATCAAAATGGAATGGTAACCAAACACCAAAGCAATAACATGGCCGACATACAGTATATGTAGACGCTAAAGGAGATTTGTGCTAGATTGCATTAGATTGTCCACGCGAACGTGGGCACATTGTGTGTGGGAGAGACAGCTGGACGCTTTGCATATTGCATGTGGATTAACATCTGGCATCTGTCACACCTGATCCTCAAATAGATAAGAAGACATAAGAAGAGAAACACAGAGGCAGGAGTAAGAAGTTAGTGTTGGACCTGAACTGCATTGAACTAAAGTGAATGAAAAACTAACAGTAAAGAGGTGCAGAGGGAGAAGAATTGCTGTAACGTGTTGCCTTGTTGCTCACAGATCTGCAAAGTGGACTTAATGACTGTAAGCATATAATCAGTGAGCTTGTACATGGGAGACATGAGTCACCTCCTTCTCTCGCTGTGTCATCAACGCTCATCGTGAACCAAAGTCAGGAAAGGTGAAGCGCAGCTCTGTCTTTAGTTCTGACTCACTCCACTCTACTACAGAGGCTTTGACCAAAACAAGCCACAAGATCAAGCCATTAGCCTGTGAACTCAGATGGCCGCACTGAGCCGGGAATGTGGGACTTCTTAGCACAAGGCAGGAACTTCATTACAGCCCCACAAAAAAAGTCTGATGTCTCACTGAAAATAGGAACCGGACAACCAGTGACAGTTACTGTAACGATCCAAGCAGTGTCGTCAATTCATGACACGATAGGCATTGCCTTCCCATTCATTGTCACCAGTGTCAGTCAATGAAAGTCACAATAGCCTTCCCCACCAGAGAGTCTGCTAGCCATGTTTCAGAGTCCAAATAAGGCAAGTCTGTGGGCTACGGGCAGCAACAGACAGCGAGGAGAGAATCTTCTCTATGAATATTAATGTGTGGTGTGGGGGGAGGTTGAGGGGCAGGGAAGGTGGGGTACCAAAGCCTCCTCCAAATCCTTTGCAGATAAACTGAGAGGGGAAGCGAGATGATTACACGCATGGTTTTTCACAGGGCTCCCCCAAATCTCATTTTCTGTACGGCATTTTAATGGCAGCCCCACACACACACGCACACACACCTCAGCCAGCTAAGTCTCCGGATGCCGGGCTTAAAGACGTCACCTCCAAATTCCCTGCTCCCGTGAATTTTTCATGCGGAATCACCAGGGCAAGCCGCAGCGTGGTCTTGTCACGGTTTTTACGGGGGGCACAAAACCGAGCCCTTGTCGACCTTTTTGTCTTTGTAATGCGCCGAATGTATCAATGTCATTTAAACACAACCTTAGACAATGCGGGGATGAGAGAGATGAATGAGACGAGGTGCTGAAATAGGAATCAAAGTCCTTTCTGCTACTGATGATTGAGGAGGTCAGCACGCAGGCCCGGGGGGAAAAAAGGAGCTGGACATATGCGTGACATGGAAACATGACAGAAAATTAGTCCATATGAAGAAGAATTACACCAAATTTGACGATGCCGTTTCATGTTTTGTCTTTTTTCGACTAACATCTCATTATTCAGGATTTTTGTTTTCCTTCACGTGTTAAATAAAAGACTAAATTAACCTTTACTCTTTAAAAATCTATGTGACATGATTTCCAGTTTTGAAATCCGACACTCTAATATTGATCTCCTTTTCCTCTCTGTCCACCTCCTGTTTACTGCTGATAGCCATCAGGATGACCCGAGCACACACGGGGGACTGTTTAATTACACACTTTCTCCACATGCCTATCAATAAGCCAAGCATCGCAATCATTCATGTGGCCATTTTTATCAATACTTTCATGAGAAATGCAGACAAACTCTCATACATGTTATGAGGCATCATCATTTGTTGGGTCATTTAACTCTCTATGGTTTACAATCTGTGTTTTATAGCTTCCGATAGGGACATTTTCATCTGTGGAAGCAGGGGCTAAAAAATGAAAAGACTGTTTAGTTGATGAAAGTAAAGATCATGTAAAACTTCATGGAAATTTATTTCAAATTTTACACACAATCCAGCTAAATAAAATTTTTGCAGCAGTTTTTTATACTTTTATTAATTCTTTAATCATAATCATAATCATAGGAGTCCAATTTTCTAAAAACTTGCTTTCCAGACAAATCTTTGTCAAAGCGACGCCGTCCTGAAGAAGTGGCTAGAAGCTGCAGAGATAATTTCATGTGTGCATCATTCATTGCCCTTATTATCAGAGGTACTTTATCTTTTCTCTCCATAGAAAACTGCAGATAATGAGCAGATTTATGTGTTGCTTAATGGCCTTGTTATTCTCTTCTTTGAAATATGCTCATAGATGTGCATTTGAGTGTGTGTGTGTGTTGAGCCGGGATAAACAATATTTGTTTTTCAGCAAAATGAGAGAATATTTGATAAGAAGTATAAAGTGCATCTTGTCTGCGTGTGCATGTGTGTGTGTGTGTGTGTGTGTATTTGTCTGCACCTGTGCGCCTGATAGCCAGACAGATTTTGTGTAATAAGAAGTGTACATTTGGTTTTCTCTCTTTGCCTGCTGGGTTGTGTTTCTGTAGCTGCATCCATCCTCAAGCAGGATGTGTGAACATTGTGGTGTGAGTCTGCCTAGACCGCAAAGCTTTGTGTTTCTTAGTTTCACAAGATGCAAATATATCCAGACAGTCGGCTGTATCGCCTTTGTCATAGTTTTTCTCGTCATAAATTGCTCCTCTGTGACACATTTCAGCATTCCTTAGCTACGAGTCTTTGTGATTAATGACTGCCAGCATGAGAAAAAGCCTAAGAATTGGCACCTGTGCGTCTGCCCGCTGCTACCAGTATGAGTTTTTATATGTGATAGGTTGGGTTCAGCAGGAACATGGAAAAGTGTGAGTTCAACTTCTGTACTTGCACTCAAGCTCAGAAGTGTTAGATTAGAATCACACACCCCAGCGAGCTCCTGGCTCTCTGTCATCCAGCAATTTGAGACTCAACCATGCAGCATGTGTGTGTGTATGCTTAAAAAAAACACAAACAAGAAAACAAACTGCTATCTCTTTCATAATTCACTTTTAGCCACAGCAGCAGTGAGTTTCAGTGTGTGTGATTAAAATCGGCTGCGGCGCACACACTCGCTCAGACTGTTTGTGTGTGAAGTCTTTGCAGAGGTGTGAAGCACACCCTGAAAACTCTGGTATGACAGAGTGACACAGTGTCTATAAAAAATGACACTTCAGCTACTCATCAGCCACTGTGGTGGGCTGCTGTGTGCAGTTGTGTTTGTTTGTGGGCAAGCTGGGGGGGTGGGGGGGGGGTGTATTTCCAGCTCATTCTCCATGTCTGCAAACGCTTTGTGTAAGGCATTTTCTTTCACGCAGGTCAACGAAAACAGCGGAGGTTCATTAGGCTTTTTCTGATCACGTCCACACGGAAAAGAAAGGGATCACACTGACAGCTTGTTAGTCACTCAGGCTTCTCGGGCTGCACCGAGACAAAAGAGGCTCTTTAAAACAAGCCCCAGTCATGACCCCAAAGAGATCGGAGAGAGCTTCACCATGACAAGGGCTCTCCAACTCAGTACACAAGGAAGACAACCTTCCTTTTGTCAGTGTGGGAGTGCGGGCAAAGCTGAGCAGTCACAAACTGTTACTTTAGCCGTCATCGTATCTGGATATGTAGTGCAACTCCCTTATTTCCCACCCACAGTATCCACATCCTTCATTCCTACCCAAAGGCTATCAGCAGCAGTGCTGGCGGGAATGATTAAGCAGGATTTCGCTGTCGATTCCCTCCTCCTCCTCCTCCTCCTCCTCCTCCTGCAAAGCCAGGTTCGCAGCACTTCAGAGTGCAGTGAGTCACTGAGGGATTGCGAGCTCTGTCAGAGATAAAGACGATGAAGGAGGCAGAGAGGAAAGTGTAAACACAGAGGACCTCCAGGCGTCTTGTCTTCTGACAGATGCCTCTCCTTTTCCCTGTTTTTTTGACATCGATGGCGCTTTGTGGAAATCCGTCTGGCAGTTTTCTTTGATCGTCACTTTCTGCAAAAAAATACCTCCGCTCTAAACAAAACAAGGAGCATTCCTCTGTGGAACCATTCCTGCCTTCTCTGCCCAGTAGGAAACTGCTGTCCAATCCATAAGTCATGATAACAACCGCCTTCCTCCTTTCCCTCCTACCCACACACACACACACACACACACAAATATATATAGGCTTGCTTTAACTCTAGCAGTAGAAAAACTCCTACTTGTTGACTTGATGTCTCTGGGCTGACACGCCTTGCCATGGGAAAAACACACAAAAATTGTGTGTGCACATGCTACAGGGACTTCTCCGCATGCTTCAAACTCTGCCCCTCCAGATCACCCAAACATGCTTCAGCTTAAAACTCAGCGTAAAGAATTGTTTTACATTCAGTTCCTCCGCCGGCCGCGATGATTAAACATTTACTTCTTTAATGTTATTTTAAAAGCCTCCATTCCTTTTTGCCAGAACTCCTCTTCAATTTAGCCCCCCATCCTTTAGGCTGCTCTAACAAATGCCCACTCTTCCCCCGTAAGGCCTGCGTTATTGATTTGCCATTATGTTGCATGGGAGAGAAAAATCCATGGGCCTCCCTTTAAATAACCATCACATGAAGACTAGAGAGATATATCACGGAGGAACCATATCGAATGGGAACACAGCAGGGGACGACAGTATAAGCAAGGCAATCTTCTCTGTGTGTCTTACACTGGGCAAAAAGGGGCTGGTGAATTATCTTAAGCCTTGCTGAATCAGGCTTTTCCAAGAAACCCAATCGTCTGTTTTGTTTAAAGGGGTTTCTTTTTAGAGGCTCCATCAATAAATCTACAAATACTCTTTTTAGGATCTATTTAGGCCCCAAAAGTGCAGAGTTTTTTTTAAGTTATGCAGCCAGGACCTGTTTTATAACTTAATATAAATTATTTTAGCCTTGTCTTTACATAAAGATGCACATGGCCATATTTATTGCTCGCTGTCCAACAATCCACATCTCTGAGAAGAAATACATTCTTAATGCAATTTTAGTGTGATAGATGAGGGACATTTTCAGTCCTCAGTCTACACAAAAAAGCCCTTTGAAATTAAGCCAAATCTTTTGTACAGCTTAAATCTGGCTAAGACTACCGGCTTGGGCGTCTTCCAAAAGATCTGTGCAAAACAAATAAACAAAATGAAACTGAAAAGTATTTTAACTTTGGTTCAACTAGGAAGGAATTTTCACCACTGTAAAGAACAAGGTTAAGTTTGGGACAAGCAAGCTAGATAAGTGCTCGCATTCTAGCATTGTTACCCACTTTAACTATTTAAACTTTATTAATTATGAAATTGGGGCTGCACGGTGGTGTCGTGGTTAGCACTGCGGCCTCACAGTGAGAAGGCCGCGGGTTCGAGTCCCAAGTTGGTCAGAATTCCAGCCTTCCTGTGTGGAGTTTGCATGTTCTCCCCGTGTATGCGTGTGTTCTCACCGGGTACTCCGGCTTCCTCCCACCATCCAACCATTGGGCACTTTAAGATTCTCCCTAGGTTTGAGTGTGTGTGTGAGTTGTTGTCTGTCTCTCCATGTTGGCCCTGCGACAGACTGGCGACCTGTCCAGGGCGTACCCCGCCTCTCGCCCGTTGACAGCTGGGATAGGCTCCAGCACACCCGCGACCCAATTGGATTAAGCGGTTCAGAAAA
>JAVQJG010092139.1:0-19942 GCA_036024015.1 Craterocephalus amniculus | reverse complement strand
TTCGATGTTCAGGAATTCATTATATTGGTCTCATTCATCAAAGAGTAGGCTACAGTACAGAATGTGTATTATTTAAGCTAATTATACTACAGTTGAAATTAAATGAGAAATAATTTAATTCCAGCGAGAAATTCAATGTTGTAGTAGTTGTTTTTTTTCGTATTTTTTAGTTGTAGAATAAATAAAAAAGAGACAATATATTCGTCAATCGCAATTATTTGTCTGACAATTAATCGTCTCCAGAAATTCCTAATCGTGACAGCCCTACCTCTGAGATTGATGGATTTAATTTCTAACATTGATTATTGTTATACATTACCTTAAATGTGTTTAGAACTTCCCATAAACAAATGCAATTTGCAAAAAACATTTCCTTTTGAGGTCCTTTTATTCAGGACTGTTCACAAAATAGTTTTTAGTGTCTGGAGCCTCTAACCATGTTGTTTTACCACTTTTATCTGTCTCAGAATCCTGTGACTACTTCCATTAAAGAGAGTTTGCTTGAGTTTATTTTATTTTCATTTTTGTCAACATATAATGAAAAAAATTTAATAAAAAGTACGATCATGAGGCAAGGAACAAAAGGCCTATTGGTGTCGATTCAATTCTACGAATTCCATAAAAGATTTTTATACACTGCCTAAAGTCTGATTGCTGGAACTTTGGCCCTGTTTCCATGAATATTGCAGTTTATGTCACAACTAAGCTCAATGACAGCTGGAGACACAAACACTGATTGTTTGTCCTTCTAATATTTAGTAATGGCCATCATTTTATAGCACAAATGACCTCTTTACCCAGCCCCACTTCACTGCCCCCCACCTACCAAAGACTATCAAGTTCATCCATTAGCAATTTATTACAGTGAAAATGTGACAACATGGAAATACACCTATGGAAAATAATTCATGATAATCACTAAGTCTGCAAAGATGTCATACAAATTCAGTATACTATGTCAACTTATATCGGTCGATTGCATGCATTTCAGACGTATGTTTTCATAGATGGCAACTTTTTCAAATAGCACCAAGAACAGCTTGGATCAGCAGAAAATGGAAGATAAACTCTGTCTTCCTCACTGTTATTCCCAGGTCCCACCTGCGAGCATGAGGACAGCTGTCTCTCCAGCCCCTGTGCCAACGGTGGAAGATGCAGCGCTGTGTTAGGTGGTAGCTACACCTGCTCCTGTCCTCCTGGCTATAAAGGTCCCCGCTGCCTTAATGACACAAACGAATGTGCAGAAACACCCAATCTTTGCCAAAATGAAGGCGAGTGTGTCAACACTCCAGGCTCCTACAAGTGAGTTTACACCATTCAAATATGAATTATATGTTTAATGAGTAGATTTTATGTGGGACTGAAGGAAATTAATAACATGAAATGGTCTCTGCCATTGCTACAGGTGTGTCTGTAAACCAGGATTTACCGGTCAACACTGTGAAAGCTCATATATCCCTTGCTCACCCTCCCCATGTGTCAATGGAGGCACCTGCCATCAAAGCTCTGAAACCAGCTACTCATGCCACTGCCTTCCAGGTAGGATGCTAAAATTCAGCAACTCATTGAGTTCAGTCTGATTTATAAAAGATATTCTATATTATTAACACATTTTAAAAGTTAGTGTCACAGCACAGACAAAGTGAAGCAAGGCACAAAAACTAAAAGGAGAAGCACTGATACTACTGCAACTGCAGTCATTTAGCAGACGCTTTTGTCCGAAGAGACTTACTACTGACAATAAGAACAACACAAGCAGGAAATCAAACAAGATAAACGACATCATGGTTAAGTGCTGGTCGGACTGCTGAGTTCAGTTTGACACAGGTGTTGCCCTGAACTGCCAGAGGCAGCGTTTTACTGTGGCTGGTATTTATCTATCAATTGATATTGAGCTTTTGAATTGTTGCATTATGTTGTTTGAGGTGCAAACAGTCTGATCCTGCTGGCTGTGTTGCTGTAGATACACTGGACTGTCAGTCTGCCACAGTTAGCAAGTGCGCACAACAAACATAAAAGGCTGCTGTTTCTACAGTGCAAGATACTTTGTATTATATATTGAAGCAAAAATGTGTTTTGTGTTCAGCTTCCCTGATGAACACTATATTATAACAATAAATAACTAATCAAGAGGACATCTCTGTGTTTTGCTGATGTCAGGTTTCAATGGAACTAACTGTGAGAGCAACATTGATGACTGTCCTAATCACCAGTGTGACAATGGAGGAACCTGTATGGATGGTGTTAATACATACAACTGTCAGTGCCCTCCTGAATGGACAGGTAAGGAATTTTATGTGAGATTGCATGCTTTATAAGTATTTGTGTCATCTGGGTCACAATGTCTGTGATCGTGTCTTGGTTTTTAGTGCATCTGAAAAGTATGTATGGGTTAGGTTTTTTCCCCCACATGTCTAAACGCTGCAACAAAAGTAGGTGTTTTTATTTTATTTCAGACTTTTTGTCTCTTCATTAAAAAAAAGTAACTCGGTGCGAGAGGTGGGCTAAAATGTTTTAAAGCTCACTTCTTTGCATTTTGATAGTTATAGTAGTTTGTTTTGGCAATATCTGATTTCTTTTTCTGTCCTTCTGAGGCCCATACTCTCCAAAAGGTGTGTCCCTGCTAACATATTTGAGTAGTGTATGCAGGCCTATTGTTAAAAAAAGCAAACATGCATACTTTAGCCAACTTGGGCCTGTCTGAGTTTATGTAGCACTAATCCAGCCAGCAGAAGCAGAGCCAATGTGGAGCTACGAAGTAAAATTCGTCATTGTGGACAAAGAATGTTTTATATTACTCCTTTTCAGTGTCAGCAAAGAAAAACTTGGTTAACATCTAAAAAGTGGGCAGAAGCTTTGTTTATCTGCCAGAAAGTCAGGTTACTACATGCAATGTGTAATATGTACCATGAGAACAGAGCACAAACTAGACTATTCCTCATGTTCCCTTTTTTCCCGCATCTGCAGGTCAACATTGTACAGAGGATGTCGATGAGTGTCGACTGCAGCCAAATACTTGCCAGAATGGAGGCACCTGCAGCAACACGTTTGGCAGCTACACCTGTGTGTGTGTCAATGGCTGGAGTGGACCCGACTGCTCTGAAAACATTGATGATTGCGCTACAGCTTCATGCAGCCCGGGCTCCACTTGCATTGACCGCGTTGCTTCTTTTGTTTGTCTCTGTCCATACGGCAAGACGGGTGAGTTGATAGTGAGAGCCACAGGAGACTCGTACTCCAAAACCCATCATTGGACACAAAGCAAAAATGTGACGGAAAAAATGTGTTTAATAAAAAATTAAGGGAATAATAAATTGAAGTCTCACACTGAAACAGAGTTTAGTTTTACTTTTGAACATTAATGAGGGGTTATTTAAAAAAATGGCAAATATCTTACGCAGAAGGGGTCTAACCAGAATTCATGTTTTTCTGAATTTTACCTTAATCATATGCCTTTGAATGTACCTTAATTACATACAGAATATATTTGCACATCCCTCCTAGAAACTTGGGGCACATCTGTCGTTTTCGATCCTTGAAAATAAGCCTCTTTTAGCGGCAAATTTACTTTTAAGTTAACATGCACAACCCTGAACCAATGTGAGGTAGTCTTAGGTAGCTTGAAAACATTTGATCTCAGCACAGGCAGGATTTGTTGCAGCATGATCTTTTCCTTCATTTGCTTATTTTTTACTTTTTTCAACTTGGCATGTTTTGCTCAGGATTGCTTTGCCACCGAGATGATGCCTGCATCAGTAACCCATGCAGAAATGGCTCGCAGTGTGACACCAACCCCATCAGTGGCATGTTCAACTGCAACTGTCCACCAGGATATATTGGCAGCACCTGCAACACTGACAGAGATGAATGCAGCATCGGTGAGTTGTCCACTTCTGTAACATTTTCTCTTCTGAGTTTCTCTGTATTTTTCTTTCAAACGTGCCTCTTTACCCTCTCATCAGGCACCAACCCATGTGAGCATGGTGGTCAGTGTATGAACACCGATGGCTCTTTCAAGTGCAACTGTGTGAAGGGTTATGCTGGACCTCGATGTGAACAAGATGTCAATGAATGCGCCTCAAACCCCTGCCTAAATGATGGCACTTGTCTGGATCGCATTGGAGACTACACCTGTATTTGCATGCCTGGTAAATGCCAATTGAAATCATTTTAGATGTAAAACAAACATAGTGGAACATGTGAAATTGCTCCTTTTAGTGTGTTTGTTGTAGCCAGTAAGGGAAAATGCCATGGATAGCAATTTAATTTAAACCGTATTTTGTATGTGAGAGCACCAAGGAAACAGAGATCTTCCCAGGCTATTTCTGACTGGTTTTAGTAAAAACATAGACCGACTTGAATCTTCTCACAATAATTGAAAGCAATTAATGGGTAGCTGTGGCCTTTGACTAAACTGATCCCATTTTCTTTTCTCCACGTTCTTGCAGGATTTGAGGGGACTCATTGTGAGTTGCAGGTGAATGAGTGTATGAGCTCCCCCTGTCTGAATCAGGGTAGTTGCGTGGACCATGTCAGTCGCTTTGTCTGCGAGTGCCCAGCAGGTCGGTACACATAAAGCTGCTAATATGAATGTTCCTCTCGCTGACTTCAGTAACATGTTGTAGAGCACAACATTTGTGTGCATTAATTTTGTTGTTGCGCTGTCTTCAGGCTTTAGTGGTGAAATGTGTCAAATAGACATAGACGAGTGTTCCAGCACACCCTGCTTAAACGGTGCCAAGTGCATTGACCGACCCAACGGATACGACTGCGAATGTGCTGAAGGTAAGTGGGAATCACACTGGACATGTCTGATGTGGCCCGAAAGATCGGAAATCATCTCTTGATTGTGGATGTGAAGGTTTGGGTAATTACTTTAACATGAAAATCCCTTCCCAGGTTTTAAGGGTATTCTTTGTGAGGAGAACAATGATGACTGTGATCCACCGCCGTGCCACCATGGTACATGTAGGGATGGCATTGCCACCTTCTCCTGTGAGTGTATACCTGGATACACAGGCTCCATCTGCAATATCCAAGTCAAGGAGTGCCACAGCAACCCCTGTCAGAACCAGGGACGCTGCATTGATCTGGTTAATGCTTACCAGTGTAACTGTCTACCTGGAACCACTGGTAAGTGTTTGATGTACTTTAGAGGTTTACAGCTTGTACAGCTTTTGTTTTGAGAAGTGATAGCAAGTTAGCCTGAAACATTAATAATACTGATGAGCATGTTATGGTCACTGATGAACAGCTGAATGTAATTATTAAAACAGTTCACAGTTTCTCGTCCATCCAACACAAATGTTGCTTTGCTTGTAGTTTTCCCATGCTTTGTCTCTGGAGACTTTTTACCAACTTAAACAATGAATGAGTCATATTAAACAAAAATTTGTGTAGTTTTTTCCCCCAAGTGCAATTTCTTTGGTTGAAAAAAATCAGGTTACATTTTTGGTTTTGGACCCAATTAAAGTTTTGTGTTGCAAGACAACCCTTTCCCTAGTCCTAACAACCAGAGCCTCCTGTATAGTTTTCTTTGTGTAGAAATCTGTTTGTGTGCATTTTTGTGCAACAGTCACAAGTCTGGAACAAGTAGTACCAACACATAGTACTCTGTGGATTAGTAAGCTCAGTTTCTTGGTCTCAGTGCTGCCCTGAGTCCTGGTACTGAGGTCTGCAAGTGTTCACTTTACTAAAACTGGTGTCAGGCCACCCTATCATGTTTCAGGCCGGCACTTGCCCTCTGCTGTGCTTAATTCCCCTTATAATTTCTTTCCCTTCTCATTCTCTCCTTTTTTAACAATTGTTCAGATAGTCTAATCATTGATACCGTACTTGTAACATAACTGTGCAATGAAGGATCTGCCTTAGTTTTTGTTCATATTTTATGACTTCTTGCTAAGTTCCCTGTACTTGTAGTCCCACCTCCCCCCGGTGGTGAATAAAGGAACTTTCACATTTTATACCAAGTTTAGTAAGCCTACCTTTGAATAAAACTTATGCCATTTTTGAGAGATTTAGAACAGTACGGTTTTACTGTGGCCCTTTTTACATGCTGGCTGCACGGTTTATCCGATGTTGCCAAAGATGAAGCCGCCAGTGCGTTTCCTCTTTTGTAAAACAACCAAACAGGGATGCCTCAGTCCCTCATCCATGTGTGCGTCCACACAGTAAGCTGAAGTAGGCTTGACTCTCTTACTTGCTGACTCTGAGACATCAACCCCACTTTTATTATTTTTTATATGACTTTGTGTTTTGGATCATTTTTTTCACCACAGGTGTGAACTGTGAGATTAACGAGGATGACTGTGCCAGCAATCCGTGTGAGTACGGAGAGTGCCAGGATGGCATCAATGAGTACAAATGTGTTTGCTCCCCTGGCTACACAGGTATGTTTTTGTTTCGTACCTCAATAAAATCAATGATAAAGATTTAAAATGTTTAAAAAAGAAAGGTCAGGTCGTATGGCTCAAAATATGCAATACAGAAGGCTGACTGAAATCAGTGTAATAAAAGTTATTTGATGGTATTCACCCTTTTTGCATTGATTTCTGATAGGAGATAAATGTGACACGGACATAAACGAGTGTGACTCAAACCCATGTATGAGTGGAGGAACTTGTGTTGACACGGTGAATGGGTTCTACTGCACATGCCCACCTAACACCCATGGTCCCCTTTGCCTGTCGGGAACTGACCACTGTGCTTCTCAGCCTTGTGTACATGGGAAATGTATTGAACAGCAACACAGGTATGTGAACTTATGTTCTTTGATTTGTAAAATAGTCTAAGGTACATTTGTTTACATGTAACACTCAACTTTAGTCTTGTAGGCATTGGTTTAATGGTATCAGTGGAAATTGTGAGATTAAATCTAAAGACAAACCTCTTTAAGCATGCGGCACATGTAATCAGTCTGTGGCTGCACAAGCTCTGCTGAAAAGCTTCCAAGGCACGAAAAGGGTGTGAGGGATTTTTTTGTAATTTAGAAAGTAGCTGATTTTGAATTTTAAATATTTACTTTAATGTCCTACCTATCAAGGTACAGTTGTGATTGTGAAGCTGGCTGGGTAGGACGGGTTTGTGACCAGGAAAAGGATGAGTGCCTGTCCAATCCATGCCAAAATGGTGGAATCTGTATCGACCGACTCAATGATTACTCCTGTCGATGCCAACTAGGATTTACAGGTAATATTTCTATGGATACATTTGATAAATGATTTGAGACATATGTAAGTAAATGTAAGTAACACTGCCACAAACTTTGAGTAAAGAAATCCTTTAAAAAAAGTGAAATTAACCAATTTCTCTCCCCCTAGGTGTCAACTGTGAGAAAAACATTGATGAGTGTGCATCTGGCCCGTGTCTGAATCATGGAATATGTAGAGATGGAATCAATAGTTATACATGCCACTGTAGTCCTCCTTTCACAGGTTTGTGATATTACATCTCCGAAACATAATATCATGCTAGCGTGTAATACTGTACCTTCATTGTACCAACTTTTATCATTGCAATGAAAAATTCAGTATTTTTGTTTTTTTTTCTTGTTGGATTTTTTTTTTCATTATTAAAATATTCTGGCAAATTAGGTAAACACTGTGAGGTGGAACAGGATCCCTGTGCTTCTCATCCTTGTGAGAGGGGAGGAGTGTGTCTTCCATCACCAGATTACACCGCATATACCTGTAGATGCCCCCCTGGTTGGCAAGGTAACTGTGTGCAGATAGTTATTTAATCTTGTATTTCATCCCCAGATTCATATTGGGCTAACAAAGATGTATGTTTGTTTTTTTGTTTTTTTACTAACAAAGGCACGCGCTGCAATGAGGATGTGAATGAATGCACAAGGAACCCTTGCAGAAATGGCGGTAGTTGTACTAACACTCAAGGAAGCTATATGTGTAAATGTCAGCATGGATACAGCGGGCACAACTGTCAGACAGACATTGACGACTGCTCGCCAAGTAAGTTTCACTTCAACTAAATTCGTCATTTCATTTACGATCAATAATATATCAACACAAATTGTGCCCTTTTAGGGTGATCATATTTTAGTGACACCTGCACATTTTTCTTTTATCGTCAGTTTAAGGGTGGCCCAAGCCTCAGCAAACTGCACCATTGAAATATATTGAGATACAAATGTTGCCTGTATATGATCATTAAATAAAGAGAAAAACCTCCATTATTATTATTATTATTACTTGGATAAATTAAAGAATTAATTGAAGCAGTTTAATGAAACTGTGAAGCACTCATCCCCTCGTCTGTCCTCTCCAGACCCATGCCTGAATGGAGGCTCGTGTTCGGACGGCGTTGCCGGTTTCTCCTGTGTCTGCCGCCCGGGTTTTGAAGGGGAGCGCTGTGAGACTGAGATAGATGAGTGCGCCAGCCAGCCCTGCAGCAATGGGGCCACCTGCCAGGACTATGTCAACAGCTTTGTGTGTACATGTCAGCCAGGCTTTAATGGAATCCAATGTGAAAACAACATCCTTGAATGCACTGAGAGGTGAGCCATTAATCAAGCACCTGATCCCTACAACCAGTTCCACTACGAGTTCAAATGATCTACTATAGATTTTTGAATTTAATTTGACTTTTGTGCAAAAAATCATCCAAAGCTTTCTTACATGTCATATTTCAGGGGTCTTTATGATTTCCAATGCAAGACTTAAATCCTTTAACTAAACATATTAACTCCCATTTATCCATATTACCAACAAATCAAGAGAAGTAGGGTAAATGTACATCTGTAGGCACAAATTACATAAAATGATATCAGGCATGGGTTATGAAAAATTTGTGAGGATTTTCCTGCCAAATTCCCACCACATTGTTGAAGATCTTCATTTCTATTGTGACTTGCACAATATTCCCCATTGTTCCCTTGAAAGAGTAAAATCTGGGCATGCCCTTATTGCAGGTAGATGAACACCTCTAAGGTACTTCAGATGTCCACCTCAAGTGATCCACTCAATACCTGCGTTATTGCATTATGGATCATAATGCAAAGTTATAACCTTTGTTTTCCGGATATGTAATGTCCAACTAGAAAGCATCCCATTTTTTTACCTAACATTTCCCTCAGAAATGTGTTTGTCTGTGAGGGCTGTGCATAGTATATCAATATGTCATCTGTGACGAGAGCCAGTTTATTTTCACAAGCAAGGAGGAGGGGTGACACTAGGCAGCTCTGTCTGCTTGTAGAAGAAAAGAATTTGATAGGCTGCCATTATTTTCAGTCTTCACTGGGGATCTGTCATAAAGAGCTTGCAATATTGCTACAGTAGAATCATTAAAGCCAAATGGTTATTACTTCTACTTCTACAGATTTTTACTGTGAGCTCCATGAACAGTGACAAACATGAACATGAATTTAAGATATTATGAAAGTTTTTATTTCTATTAACCACTTATTTTTTATTTAACACAGCTCATGTCTGAATAATGGGACTTGCGTTGATGGCATTAATACCTTTTCCTGCCGCTGCCGCCCTGGTTTTTATGGGGAATTTTGTGAGTACGAGCAGAATGAGTGTGTCTCACAACCCTGTAAGAATGGAGGCACCTGCACTGATGGCCTGGGTACCTACCGCTGCACCTGTCCTGTAGGATTCAATGGACCCAACTGTCAGGTAAACTGTTTATGTATTACTTGCAAATAAGCATCTAATAATGTCTCCTAACCCCTGAAATAACCAGCATGTACAATATTTGGACAAGACTGACAGAAGGTGAAACCTGTACACAAAACCAAATAACTGCTGAAAGGAATTGGATTGACAATTACAGTTTTATATTACACAGCTTCAGTTATTTAACACAGGAAGGGGATGAAATACATTTGAGTTCCTCCATTCTGTTTGTTTTCCCCAAATTCTTAACACACCTTCTTTTCTACTCCTATTTTCAGAATTATGTGAACTTGTGCAGCCAAGTGCGCTGCCACAACGGTGGCTCCTGCTCTCAGACAGCAACTGAATGGAAATGCCACTGTCAAGTAGGATGGACTGGACTTTACTGTGATGTGCCCAACATGTCCTGTCAGGACTTTGCTGCCAGGAAGGGTGAGGGATTGATTTTATTAAGAAATGTGAGGGACTTGATAAAGGAAAGAAAGAGACTTTATTCCTAAAAAGAAAAAAGCACAATGAAAGACACATGAGTATAGATTAGTAAGGAATTTCTGTCTATTAATGGACATCCTTTTTCATCCTTTCCCAATTGACTTTAGGTCTGGAATTGGAGAATGTGTGCAAGAACGCTGGACGATGTGTCAACATAGAAAACTCCCATAAGTGTATCTGCCAGCCAGGATACAAGGGCAGCTACTGTGAGGAGCGGGTTTATGAGTGTCAGTCAAACCCTTGTCGCAATGGAGCTAAATGCAGAGATTACCAGGGCACATATGAGTGTCAAGTAAGTGTATTTTCTGTTTTCCATGTTTGAGTTTGATGCTCTACGAATATACTAACATAAGCCCTTTAACTCGCGTTTCATTGCTCCAGTGTAAACCGGGCTACCAGGGAGTGAACTGTGAGTACGATGTTGATGAGTGCCACTCTAAACCCTGCCTTAATGGAGGAAAATGTATCAACCTCATCAACCGTTTTACCTGCGCCTGCCCACCTGGAACACATGGTAAGTCTGATTAACACAGCTTTCATGTAACAACCATTTACTATCAATAATCTATTTAAAAAGCTTTTCTTATAGAGTTTCTGGTTTGAATCCTCACAAAAACATTCATGTTAGCTTAATTGGTGGTGACTTGAAATTCACTCAATTGACTTGAACGTGGTGGAAATGTAAAATCTTTACCTGTTAGTCTTATATTTAGGGAAATCATTGGGTTATGGGGAATTTTGTAAAGCTTAAGATAACAAAGAGCACATGATGATGATGCATTGCTGTCCATCTTTCCCTGCTGTGTAGGACTCCAGTGTGAGGTAAATGAGGATGACTGTGCCCCCAAGCCTGGCTCCTCTGAGCCTCGCTGTCTGAACGGAGGCCAGTGCATCGATGGCGTGGGCCGGTACACATGTTCCTGCCCTGCAGGGTTTGTGGGTGAACACTGCGAGGGGAATGTAAACGAATGCCTGTCTGGGCCCTGCCATACCCTCGGCAGCCTCGACTGCATTGAGGGGGACAATGATTACCGATGCCTCTGCCGCCTCGGATATACAGGTACATGCGTGTCTGCTCATTAGGCCACTACAAGGGCTGTTCATGTTGTGAGGAAAAATATGAGACTTTTCTAATATAACAATGTTGAACAGTGATTCAAACTTTGAAGTGTTGCAGTTGTAAATGTTGATTTCTTTTGTTGTATCCTTATTCCTTGTTTCCTCAGGTCGTCATTGTGAATCTATGGTGGATCTGTGTCTGTCTAAGCCCTGCCATAACGGCGGCCTCTGCTCCATGAACTCAACCTCAGTGCATGGCTTCACCTGCTCTTGTCCTCCCGTAAGTTGTATGTAATGTCACACTTTGTCCAGCATCAAAGGACAACGTCATTTGAGTCAACTCTTTGCTCACAGTCTGCCTTGATAGCCACTTTCTTTTAAATAACTATCACTGTATGCAACTGTGCATCTTCATTTATTTTTCATTTGCACCTTTCATCACAGGAGGATATTTCCTCACAGTATCTGTGAATATGATATAATGCTCTCTTTACTGAATTTCAATATCAATCCCTAGTATTTCAGTGTTCAGTTATTTACATATGTTAACTGGAAACTGTTAAATATGTCAAAGGAACATCTTCATCTTCCCATTGAAAGATAGAAAAGTAATTTACTATTTTGAAATTTTCATCTTTCAAAATGTTCCCCCTTATACAGACTTGAACTTAATCTTTCTATGAGTTAATGGATCGTGACATGGTGCTCTTGCATTTTGGCCCTAAAAGCTGCATATTTTCAAAGGGAAGTAAAAGCTCAATTGCAACTGTTCTGAAGTGGAAAAGACAAAAAATAAGCACAGAACAATGTATATGAGTTGAAACCTCATTTCCCCCTGAAGGATGTATTTACAAAGGATTGATATTTTTACAATTTTGATGGATATGGTGATAATGATTACAGCCAACCACCAGGGATATAGCTCTACTCAATAAAGCATTAGACTTTAGATTATCATTGATGTATGCCAAAAATTATTCTAAATACAGTGAAGAAGTTATGAAAGACTCGTTTCCACATTAGTGGCAGATGTAGGATGGTGGCCAGCAGGTATTTTGCTTCCTTTGCTGTCTTTTCTCACTCACTTCTCATGTTTCTCTCCACTAACCTCTTACTTCCTGTATATTTTCATGCTTTCAGAGGGCCACACCATGGCTGAGGTAACAGATTTGTAGGAATAGCTGTGTGTTGTGGGTACCATTTGTACGTTAAAGTAAAAACAGCTGCTGTGTGTTTCTAATATTGTGGACACGTCTGAACGTCTTCATTGACTGTCACATCTTAATAATCTCATGTTTTATAGGGCTTTACTGGATTCAGCTGTGGTAAAATAGTGGACTACAGCTGTGTGAAACTACGCTGCCAGAACGGCGGGAAGTGTGTGGAATCGTCGCCTGGCCATCTGTTCTGCCAGTGTCAGCGAGGTTTCAGTGGAGCGCACTGTGAGAATGTGCAGAGGTGCCCTATGACCTGCCTGAATGGAGGAATCTGTGTCAGAGACCCATCCAGCCCATCCCAGCACAAATGCAACTGCCCCATTAACTTTTCTGGACAGTACTGCGAGAGAGAGCTGCGGTTAGCACGCACCTGCCCCTATCAGCACTGCAAGCAGCAAGCAGGAGACAAGGTGTGTGATGAGCAATGCAACAACTATGAATGTGAGTGGGATGGAGGCGACTGCTCGCTCAACAGACTGCAGCCTTGGGCTAACTGCACCGCCAGTGTTCCCTGCTGGGATCTCTTCAAGAACGGACGATGTGATAAGGAGTGCGACAACCCCAAGTGCCTCTTTGATAGCTTTGAATGCCAAGAGACCCCATCGACTTCCTGCAAGTATGTTCCAGCTCCTAATTCAGTGACAGTAGAAGTGCAAAATGTGACCAAATCACAAGAATAACCTGTTTTTGTCCAAACTGTGTGATTGTAGGTATGACAAATACTGTGCAGATCACTATGGAAACGAGATCTGCGACCCGAGCTGCTTCACAGAGGCATGCGGCTGGGACGGCCTGGACTGTTCCTCTGACATGTCGGCAAATCTGGCTACTGGTACACTGATCATCGTGGTGCGACTTCAGCCGAAGGAGCTGCTGGGAGACTTGAGGGGTTTCTTGCGCTCTCTTGGAGCCCTGCTGCACACCAACGTGCAGGTGAAGCTGAATGAAAAGAACGAGCCCATGGTGTTACCGTACTACGGGGAGGAAGATGGACGAACTACACAGAGGAGCAGAAACAAGCGGGAGTTGGACAGAGAGGTTATTGGGTAGGTTCACAGTAATTATTACAAATTTTTGTTGTTCCTATACATCAGATGCTTGAAATTATTAATCTAATATTTATTTTTTTACTTATTTTGTCATATTTATGCCAACGCAGGTCTGTGGTGCACCTGGAAATCGACAACCGGAAATGTTCACAGAGCTCCTCTCACTGTTTCACCAACACAGATGAAGTAGCATCCTTCATTGCAGCAGCACACATCAAGGCTGAACTGCCTTACCCTCTCGTGTCTGTGTCAAGTAAGTAGACCAGTCAGTGAGCAGCACCTGAAAATTAACCGATTTATTTCTTGGTTAAATCCTAATTTAAAGGATTCTAAGTCAAACAACAGGCATTGAGACTTGCTTTTTGTACCACACAGGTGATCCGACAGTTAAGCAAGATGGGTCGTACCTGATATACCTGGTTGGAGTAGCTGTGGTTGTTATTCTGCTTATTCTGGTGCTGGGGATGCTAGCAGCAAAGAGGAAGCACAAACATGGTCTGTTGTGGCTTCCTGATGGATTCATGGTCCATAAAAATGACAAGAGGAGAGAACCTGTTGGACAAGATGACTTTGACATGAAGTGAGTAAATATACGGCTTTTACTAAACGGCAAGAAAAACTACATAAATGAAAGCTCAGTAAGAACCACCTCAAGTTGTCGTACTTTATTTGCTGTGTCCTGGAATAAACATGAGCAGAATGAAAGGGCACCGCCTCTAAAACTTTTTTTTTTTTTCACATTAGGAATTTTAAGACACATGATGGAAGCTTGATGGATGGAGGTCAGAGTCAAAGGTGGCTCGAAGATGAAGTCCCATCCAAAAAACCAAGAGTAAGTGACAACTAATGGTTCAAATTGACTCCATTCAATCACGTAGTTTGAGTCAAATTAATTGTTGCGGGTTTTGTTGTCACTGTATTTTTGCAGACCGAAGACAAACCTCTGCTGTCCCTCACTATGGATGGAGGTGTGGACCGAAGAGAGTGGACTCTGCAGCACCGCAAAGCCGCGGACATCACCCTCACTCCTCCTCAGGCAGACCCAGATGCAGACTGTCTGGATGTTAATGTCAAAGGCCCAGGTACGGTTTTTTTCAACTATTTCTAATTGTCCATTATTTTAAGGACTGTTTTTAGAAAACGGAAATGTCCCTTCATCAGATGGCTTTACCCCTCTGATGCTGGCATCGCTGCGGAACGGCGGAGGCCCGGACTGCAGCCTGCATGGAGAAGAGGAGGAAGAGAGCGGAGGAGACGAGCCAGGACCGAGCGTCATTTCAGACCTGATCACTCAAGGCGCCTCTCTGCTGGCTCAGACGGATCGCACAGGAGAGACGGCTCTCCACCTGGCCGCCCGCTACGCCAGGGCCGATGCTGCCAAGAGACTGCTGGATGCCGGAGCAGATCCCAACGCCCATGACAACATGGGCAGGACTCCGCTTCACGCTGCTGTGGCAGCTGATGCTCAGGGAGTGTTTCAGGTAACACATCTCCAGTAAGAACAGGATACAAAGTCATCCTCTGAGTTATGTCAAAGTTAAATCATGTTTTTTTTTTGTTGTTTTAGATTCTGATCCGTAATCGTGCAACGGAACTGGATGCCAGGATGAATGATGGCACGACGCCACTGATCCTGGCCGCCCGGCTAGCGGTGGAGGGCATGGTGGAAGAACTCATCCACTGTCACGCTGACATTAACGCTCTAGACGACCATGGTGAGAAAACCTCCATACGACGGCAGATGCATTCAGAAGCATTGAGAAGCATCTGCATGTAGATGACCCTTATATCTGAGTGAGACCATCATGTGATAAAAACCTTACAGGCTTTGTATCCCAAACTGATTTGTTCCAGATTTTGGTTTCACACAGGTGACAAACGGTCCGATTACCAGCTGCCGTTTTAAACTGAAAAGCTGTAAAATGTTGAAAATAGAAAATAAATGGTCATTTCTGGTTTTCTTCTCCCATTGTTTCAGGCAAATCTGCTCTGCACTGGGCAGCTGCAGTTAATAATGTGGAGGCCACTCTTGTGCTTTTGAAGAATGGGGCCAATCGTGACATGCAGGACAATAAGGTGGGTTCTCTTTGTAGTTGCTTTGCGCTGTATTTGCTCTGAATTTTCTACGTAAACTTAACTGTACAAACCATGTCAAAGAAATAATGTCCATGCAAACCAGCTGTAAAGCCAAAAATTGAAATAAACCTAAATTATTTGATCATTTAAAATGGTTTATTTATCAAATTCCGCTCTGCACATCCTCTGCGAGTTGGATGGTTACACAGAGGAAGATTTTAATGGTATGAAGCTTGTGGTGAGCTTGGAGCTGCTGTGGTTGTTCAAAGTTTGTCCTGAACTTGGAGTATCACATGGAGTAACACCTCTCATGTTTTTCCTTTAGGAGGAAACCCCCCTGTTTCTTGCAGCCAGAGAAGGCAGCTTTGAGGCGGCTCAGGTTCTCCTCGACCACTACTCAAATCGCGACATCACCGACCACCTGGACCGTCTTCCTCGTGACACCGCCCAAGAGCGCATGCATCATGACATCGTCCGCCTGCTGGACCAGTACAACTTGGTTCACAGTCCGCACAACGGGCCGAACCACATGGGCGGAGGCGGAAACCCGTCCGTTATGTGTGGAGCCAATGGAGCGGGCTTCATGGGCGTGCGGCCCGGACCACAGGGCAAGAAGAGTAGGAGGGGCGGCGGGGCGAAGGTGGGAGGCGTCGGTGGGGGAGCCAAGGAGCTGAAAGACATGAAGACGAAAAGAAGAAAGAAGCCGGCGGGCGGAGAGGGGCCGGGTTTGGGTGCAGCAGCAGCGGGAGGAGGAAACGGAGCAGGTACTGGAGGGGCGAGCGCAAACGGTGTCAAAGCAGCAGGGGGGCTTCCAGAAAGCTCCGTCACCATGTCGCCCGTCGACTCTCTGGAGTCGCCTCACTCCTACACAGGTGAAGTTTCCTGCACCATCTCCACCACAGCCAATTCCCCGCCTCTTCTAAGCAGCCCGACGTCGCGGCCGATGCTGCCGCCGGTCAGCCACATGCTGGCCCAGCAGCAGGGCTGGGTGGGCATGCCCAAGCACGGCTACAACAGCCACATGTTCGGCCTCGTCCCGCACCAGATGGGAGCATCGCACCCCGGCATGGGCCAGCACCACGGCCAGGGCCCCGTGCTGACGCCCATGAATGTCACCATGAGCAGGGAGCAGCTGCCGCCCATCGTCACCTTCCAGATGATGGCGCCCGGAGCGGGCCAAGCCATGATGAAGCAGCCTCAGCCGGGGCAAGTGCAAGTCACGCATTCCCAGGGGCAGAACCAGAGTCAGAGCCACCCCCAGCAGGGCAGCCACCTTCACTGCAGCGGCGGTATGATCTACCAGCTGCCCGATCAGATGAGCATGCCACACGGGCTGTCCCAGCTGCAGCACCCTCACAGCGTCAGCCACGCTGCCCACGGAGGGATGGAGGGCCCGTCCCGCCCCCTGTCTGCCTACCCGCCCATGCAGAGCCCTGTGGATAAATACCCCACGCCCCCCTCCCAGCACGGCTACACCCCCAGCGGCTCAGAAGGCACCACGCCGGGCCACTCCGCCCACCCTCCCAGCGAGCACCCGTATCTCACTCCGTCGCCCGAGTCCCCGGACCCGTGGTCCTCCTCCTCACCGCACTCCAACTCGGACTGGTCTGACGTCACCACCAGCCCCACCCCACTGGGAAACTCCCACCACACACTGCCGTCGTCGCACCACAAACACATTCCAGAGCAGGGGCAGATGCAGCCGCCATCGCAGCAGATGCAGCCGCCGTCGCAGCAGCCTCCGCTGGGAAACATGCAGGTGTTTGCGTAGAGGAAAGCAGCCACAGACTGACTCGGATCACATAGTAACACAATCACTGCTTCTCTTACTTCTCTCTTAAATTCTCCTCGTTCTTCATTGTAATAATTAGTCACTTTCCCTTTTTATATCGTCTTCTTCTCTTTGCACTTAAGAAAACTGTGTATAGTTTATCTGTTACTGAATATCACCAACCAGAGAGGATAAGTTCTCAGATGTGACGGAAAGCTTTTCTGTGTAGTTCTTCTTCTCACCCCAGCCAAGCGTCCTCAGCTCTCATCCGGCCCGGGTAGGAGTTTTCTGTCTGTTCTTTGGCACAAGATTAACAGACTATCCACTGCTTGGCCTCCGGGTTGCATCACAAACTGATTCAGGCGTGTTGGAGGGATGGAGGAAGTGCCAAATAGATGCTGTTCAGCTAAACAGACTGTTGATCTGGACACCATCAAAGGACTGTGTAGTCCTTCACTGACATCACCTGCTCTGGATAACACTTGTTTGAGTCTGGCAGCGCTAACTCCTGGTTGAAACTGTTCACTCTACTTTTTTTACGCATTGAGTTGCAATCAGTGTATGCTTTTATTCTTAAAGCAAAACTCCATGTTGGTTCTTTGTTTTTTTTTTATTAATGTGTTGTTTTTGTTCTAAATGATGTTTTTGAAAATGAGAAAGATAATCAGAAACAACTCATTAAAAATCTTGTGTCTGCTCATTTAGTAAGGTCAGAAAATGTTATTCTTGTGTGCACGGTTGTAATGTACACGTATAAAACTGAAGCTTTGAATGCAGATGCTGTTACTGAAACACAAGAGTTGAAAACCAAATCGTTTTTTTTGGCAAATGTCTTTCCACCAACAGTGCCGCTATTCTTGCTAAATAGCTGAGGGATTAATTCAATTGGATATGTTGTATGATGAAATGTACATTTACTATGAGGACATTCTGCTTGTTTAGAGCTGAGCTTAATTTGGCATTGACTTCTTAAAAAAACTTTTTTTTTAAAAACAAAACACAATACTGTCTGCACTTCCTGAATGATTGTGAATGTTACAGAGGTGCATGTTTAAACCGTTACACTGCCTCTTCCTGTAATAGTTTTCTTCCAAAAATATGTAATCAACTTTTCTTAGCTACAATCAGTGTATGGGTTCATTTTTTTTTGTAATCATCCTGATTCATAACCAAGTCTGGAGGTAGTGGAGGAGAGGATGTTTTTGTTTTTGTATTTGTTATGTTTTCCGTCATTAACCTGATGTTGAGCATAGCCGTCTGCGACTGCTCTATAAACAGACAATCATTAACTGTTTAAGTGTTGACAATTATAAAAAAAGGAACATCTGCGTCTCTAAGACCAAATTTTGTTGCTTTCAGCCAAAAATGTTCATTTTGTCCAGATATCTGTATGTTGCTTGCAAAAGCCTTGTGATCAATCAACAATACGACATACGCACCCAGAATATGGGATTATTCACTAAACGCACCAAATGTTAATGTTTCATATGACATTTTTTGGCCTTTTAATCACAGTATCTGTGTGGTTTAAAAAAATCAAACATGCTCTACATTGAGATGTCTGTCAACATTTTTAGTACTTGTTTTAGTATTTTTCTAGTACATATGCAAGGCTGTGTCCATATTCTGTATATAAAATGTTTTCTTCATGTTCACTGTCCTTTTCTCTGTTAACCAAAATAGCCTATAATATTCATGCAATATGAAGTAGTTGTCACCATGTTTGTATAAGGTAAACCAACGATTAAAGAAATTGTTCTGAAAACACCTGATCAGCTGAATGTGTTCACTGAAGTAAAGGTCAGATCTTCACAGATGTTTTCATGTTCAATTCAAATGAATAAATAAATCTGAATTTTCACAGGTTTGTTCACATAAAAAGTGACAAGTTGAACTCATCCTTGAACTGTGCATCTGGAGCATTGTTAAAACATGCAGCAAAAATTGCAATTTGCTTTTTAAGCTTATCCTGTGCTGCATAATAGGAAGCAAAATGGTGGTCTGCCTGCCTCCTTGTACAATACAAGTTTGCTTTGCCAAGGGAAGCTTGGTGGATATAAGACTTTACTTAATATTTCCTTGATTTTTCGCCCCATTTTAATTATTTTTAAATAACATTTTAATACTGTAAATTGAACAGAAGAGAAAAGAAGACGAAGATAGAAAACTGAAAGTTGTTCATCCAGAACTCAAATTTAAAAAAAACATTAAAACTCAGCTGTTGCTACACCTAAAAAGCCTGAAACCAACCTAACAACATTTGGACTTGTTAGTCAAATTAGTGGTTTTAAACAGAAACCAGTGCTAAACGACATGTATATCGATATAAATGCCTTGGAACAAAAGCCTAATTTACAACCATAAGAGCCTGCAGTGTCAGTATTTCATTTACTACATGCAGCTACGCATTCACACAAAAGTATTTCTCATTAAAGAATATATTTAGAATATTTCGACCACCTGTCGATGGATTTTTCTTTCCCATATAATATAAAAATTGATGCTGTTAAAAATCTCAATTTCATCATGACCATAAAAAAGTAGGGGGGGGGGGGGGGGGGGGGGGGGTTTTACCTTTACACTTATAGCACCACCCGCCCCCGGGACAAAAGTGAAATGGGTTACAGAAAAAAAAAAAAA
>JAVQJG010092132.1:0-19989 GCA_036024015.1 Craterocephalus amniculus | reverse complement strand
CTAAATGAAGTCGTTTCGAGTAAACTATGGACGTTGCCCACTGAGAACCCTTGGATTACATTGGGCGAGCAGTATGGAGGAATTTTGGCAAGTTTTTGTGGACTTTTTTGACCGGGCCCCGTTCAACATCACTTTATGGGCATTTCCTCAAAACAAAAAGCTCCCGATATCTCCGGCTACACGATGAACATCAAGAAAGTGTTCCAGAGTGTTATTCAGCATGAGGGTGAGTACAAAATGAAGGCACATCATTCTGAGGGCGGAGTATTCCTTTAATTGTAATATGTCTTTGGTGGCATCTATAGTCCTGCCTTTAGTAAAAGATTTTTAAAAAATCTCTCCAAGGGGGCATGAAAAAGGCCATGAATGTAGTTTTGTGTTCTAACCTATAAAAGTGAGACATTCAACCTGTTAAAACATGCTACAGCTGCCTACCATGTGCATATAGTTCATGGTGTCCTGCCTGTCTGCTCCTAGGTGGTGAACAAACCAGACAGTCATGGAGGAAGCCTGGACTGGACCAAAATCTGCGAGAAGTCCTCAAAAGTCATTACCTTTATAGACTTGGCCGGCCATGAGAAATACCTTAAGACCACTGTGTTTGGGATGACGGGACACCTTCCGGATTTCTGCATGCTCATGGTCAGAATGCGAGAGTGTGTGTAAAAAAAGGGGGGGGGGGGCATGTCATGTCATTATCAGACATAAAGAACTATTTTTTAATAGCCATCAAACAACTTTTAGAATAACTGTTGTTCTGAAAATGCTGTGTATCGAAAAAAAAACAACAACAGCCTGCCAAGCCAATAGAGTTGAACGTCAGCACAGGCGACAATCTTACCAGTCAACTCGCTCACTCATAACATTGAATTAATTCTGCATGTAGTATTTAAATAACCATAACTTGCTAAATTTTTACGGATTTTCAAACATTAAACATGTGGTTCAGACACTATACTTATGAATAATTATAACTGTGGACTTTGAAAATAAATTGACTGGTGCAATTTATATATACAGGGAAAAGGCATTTATGTTAATCTAATGATTTTAATATGTCTGAAATAAATTCCAATAGAACATAAGATGCTACCGGTGACAAAACGATCCAAAATGCATGAACATGTTCCTGTTTATTAAGTTTGAAGTTACATTTTATGACCACCAGATGACCAGACAATTTGGTCTCCCAAACCATCCATTCCACCATCACTACTGATAACAATGTGATTGATCCAACTATAGAATTAAAAAAATCACGGTTCCTCAGATTAAGATGGTCGCCGATGAAGCCGTTCAAAACGCATCCATGATGCGTTTAGCCTTTATTGTGTATTTCTATGGTTGCTGTAGCTGGGAGTGAGAGGAAAGTAGGTTGTGGAGTCTGCTGAGTTCTGCAAGGAAGGGAGGAGCTCTGCAGAATGGGAGGTGCTACGCAGTAGCAGCCACCAATTGGTGGTTTACACATGGAATTCAGGATTTCTCAAATGAATGAGTGAAAGAAACCTGCAGAGCATATTGTTGGGGAGGGAATGACGTAACATTATTAAAATATTAATAAAAGGACAATTTCGAAAATACCTCCTCTCCCCCTTTTAAGTATTTTCTGGTGAAAGAACAGCCTCCATAAAGCAGCCTGTGTATTTCAATTTCTATTTCACTATATTAATACAGTTTTCTCTTTCTATTCCTTTCAGGTGGGCAGTAATGCAGGTATTGTGGGAATGACCAAAGAGCATTTGGGTCTTGCTTTAGCTCTGAATGTGCCTGTATTTGTAGTTGTAACCAAAATAGACATGTGTCCAGCCAACATCTTACAAGGTTAGTTTTCTGTAATGAATCCTTTTTTTAAAAGCCATTCTGAGCACTAGGCAATTCCATTGTGCTGAATTGTTGTGCTCTCATGTTCCTTCTATCAGAGACTTTGAAGCTGCTCCAGAGGCTACTGAAGTCTCCGGGCTGCAGAAAGATTCCTGTCCTGGTACAGAACAAGGATGATGTCATAGTTGCGGCTTCAAACTTCAGTTCAGAGAGGTGACTGAGTTTGTCCCGGCGACATGCGGAGTCAGAATAGAACAGCTTCATTCTAACGTCTGTGTTTTCATCTTTCCAGGATGTGCCCCATCTTTCAGATCTCCAATGTGACCGGAGAGAACATGGACTTACTCAAAATGTTTCTGAACCTGCTCTCCTCCAGGACGTCCTACAGGGACGATCAGCCCGCTGAGTTTCAGATAGACGACACCTACTCTGTACCGGTACTCGGAACTCCTATCACTTCATATATTTTACTATGTAAATGAAACCAATGTTACTAACCAAACGCTCACTAAACTAGCAAATGACTGGTAATGTTTTGTTTAAATCTTAGGGAGTGGGAACTGTGGTATCTGGAACTACTTTGCGCGGACTCATACGGTTGAATGATACCATGCTGCTGGGCCCAGACCCTCTTGGGAGCTTCATCCCCATCGCTGTTAAATCAATCCACCGCAAGAGAATGCCTGTGAAGGAGGTTCGAGGCGGCCAGACTGCCTCATTTGCTCTCAAAAAGGTAGAAGAGAAGATGAATCACAGTGCCATCTACAGGGAATCATTGGGATTACATTACAATTGTAGAAAATATGCAATACCTGATAACACTTTTCATTTATGCATTAAATTCTTAAAATATTTATGAAGCGACTTGGTGCTAAATTCAAACCATGTTCATGATTTACAGGAAGGAGGCGGCACCCTATCAATACAAATCAGCTGAACAAATCACATCTAAACTCTAAAAAAAAAGAGAATATGTAACATCATTAAACAGTTTGGATAAAAGGTTACAGAATTCTTACGATTATTTTTGACTTTGACTTTTGTGTCATAACTTTTACATGACTTCAACAAAAAGAAAAACAAAAAAAAAAAGTCCTCATTCATTCTCGAATAAGTATGTGTATCTCACTCTATTATCCTCAAAATATCACATTTTCAGACTACTCTACATAGTCTTTATCAGGTATTTCATAGAACATCAGACCATTTGGCTGTAATTCTGTCTCTGTGCATATTCACAGGAGTCTCAGAATTATTTCCATTGCACACCAATGTTGCCAAAAGAACATTTTGTTACTTACCATTTTTACCATTGTTACCTACCATTTTAGCTTCAATCTTTTCCTTGTATGCTTTTTCTTAAAAGATCAAGCGCTCCTCCATCAGGAAAGGCATGGTGATGGTGTCTCCAAGGTTAAGTCCCCAGGCAACTTGGGAGTTTGAGGCCGAGATCCTGGTGCTGCATCACCCAACGACGATATCCCCCCGATACCAGGCCATGGGTGGGTAACAGAGGCACAGAGGAGGATGTGTGTTGAGGATAAATTGGGGGAAAAGGGCATGATCTGCAGATTTTAACTTAAGTACACAGTGCTAAAGCTGTATTACATTTAATGCTCAGTTTGTCAAAACTAACCTTAGTCTTGTGTCTCAATAATCACGTTTGTATTTCAGTTTAACTCTAAAGTCTCTAAAGTTCATCTTCCACTCTTTTTCTCTTTCCAACGTTCAGTCCACTGCGGCAGTATACGGCAAACTGCCACCATCTTGTCCATGAACAGAGACTGCTTACGAACCGGGGACAAGGCTTCGGTCCACTTCCGCTTTATCAAAACGCCCGAGTACCTGCACTGCGACCAGAGGCTGGTGTTCAGAGAGGGGCGCACCAAGGCTGTGGGAACCATCACTAAGGTAGAAAAACCATGTGGATGTTGCTGTGCGTCTGTGCTGGGAGTTTCTCATGTCAGATGACAAGCTGGTAGTTTTTTTTATGCTGACATATCATTGCTTTAGAGGTAGTTTGAGGCATTGAAAGAGCAATTTTTGCATTGGTTGTGCAGAAACTCTCCTTTTATCCGTTTCAGAGCATATTCACACATCATTAACAAGTAGGACTTTGAGACTCAAACATTGATTCATGTACTTCACAGCTGCTGCAGTCCACCAATAATATGCCGTCAAACTCCAAACCACCACAAATCAAAATGCAGTCCACAAAAAAGACGCCGCTCCGAAAAGAGGATGGTACCATGGCAACTGGAGATGATGCAGCGACTATAGCACAGCCAACGGGCCCGAACACGTCACAACAGGTGGGTCAATGACGACGTTAAAAGATGCTGCATTGTAGAAATACTGCACGTGTCAGAGAGTGCCTTTCCTGTTCCTTTGGATTTCTCACCTTGTTTGAAGTCGCTCCAACATTGCTTATCCGTTTTAACCATTTAACCTCTGTCATGCCCCTTTTTCCCCCACATCCGACATCTTATCCAACGTATTCCATTTTTATTTACTTTTTTTCCCCCCCCGATTCTAAATTTAATATTTTGTCCCACCACATCACTCCTTCACACTCTCTCCCCTCTACTTTGCTTGCGTGGCTGGCTTCCCAAGGGAGAGGGAGATGATGACCCTCAAATAAGGGAGGGCAACAAAGAGAACAAGGTAACGTGTTGGTGAAATAGGAGTAGGAAAAGTAAAGTGCTGCTCAAAGTGAAAGGTTAAGGCAAACAGCAGGTCTTATCACTTGGAAGTATATATATTCTTTTAAAAAGTTAAAATCACATGCTCATGCAGCTATGTCTAATTCAGCATCTTTGTCCTTTGTAGCCAAAGTCTGGAGGCGGCGGGAGGAGAAGAGGTGGTCAGAGGCACAAGGGAAAAGGCCAGAACAGCAACACTAACTGTACAGCAGCGCCCTCTTCATCCGGGTTAGGAAACTGCTGAGTTGCTGTTGTCTTCTTGCAAATCTCCCGCCCTTTCACTCCACACACCATGAAGGATAGAGATGTTTGGAGCAAGATAATCTTACTCTTTGCCTTTTTACACCAGGTCATTTATTTTTTTGTCAACGAGGTAAACCTCAAACCAAAATCATACACCTTTTATGCATTTAATGTCAGCTGCCTTTGCTATTTGGAATGATTTATGTGATGGAAAACAGGGAGGATTTTGAGGTTAGCCTCAGGTTGAGGATTAATTTAATTTTTTCTAGTCCTCTAGCAGTAGCGAGGAAGGCTAAACATAAAAAAAAAACAGGTTTCATTACCAATATGAGCAGCTATATGTTAAACTCCCTCATCCATTCCACATATTTGCATTGATAAAACAATTGTTGTATTTATACTGAAATGTAAATTAGCTGTTAGTTGTATCAATTGGAAAGATGACATTGTATAAAATGTATGCAAATCACAAATGAATGTAGCAGAGGCCACGAAGTGATTTAAACTAAGATATATGGAGAGTATAAGCTGTGGCATTTTATAATAATCAGTTATTTATTTGGCACGTGCAGAACATGTACTTGTGGATGGTTGGACTGTCGACCTAATTTCACCTTTGCTCTTAGATTCAGTAGTATCTGTCATGCTTCCATAATCAATCCATGTTAACTCCTAACAATAGTGTTTGTACAAATATAGATTTCACACTTAAGCCGTGGTTAATGATTATAAAGAAGTACTTGCTATTCTAGTAAGCCAAGCAGTCAAGCATTATGGCCCGTTGTTGTTTACATTTTGTGACATTTTAAAAAACACTGCTGCAAATCTAGGACCATGAATAAACAGTTTACTGGAATTTTTACGAGTGCTGATTTTTCAATTTCTGACCGTTTTGGAAAAAATAAATAAATAGAAGTGGTGTTAAATTGTTTCGTTTGAGATTAAACATACTGTACAAGATCCACAAAGGCATCAGGAAGGTGGCCCCCTAGGAGTGAAACACAAAATAAATGTCTCAGGCAATGGAAACTGGAGGAATAAAGGAGTTGATGGAATCATCATGCAAGGAAAATATTCCCTGCAAATTGGCCTCAGAAACAATCCAACAGTGAATAAAAGGGTTGAAGATATTGGCAGGAAAAGAGTACACGAATAGCCATTGCCAAGTAGATAGTAGAGTACAGGAACATCTGCATAGAATGGATGGATGGAGACCCCTAGGTCAAAACAGGAAACGCCTCCCATGGTGATGGAAAATGATTGTTAAATTATATCCTCCGTGACTTCTAGATACAGTAGAAACTGACAAAAACAAAGTTCACAAACCAACTGGATATTGTGATCGTCGATAAGCAGCAGAGGAAAACTTGTGGACAACGTAGCCATCCCAAATGATGGTAACATCAGGAGGATGATAAAGATAACTAGAGAAATACTGAAGGCTAACAGGAGAGCAAGTCTAATGTTGAGTACTTGGATATGTGGATATGTCACAGGTAGGAAAGAGGCGACTGTTAGCTGGATCATCTTTCAGTAGATAGACTTGTAGTGCATTTCTACATTTTTTTAAATTATAGTGCACAAACAAATTCCCCTTGCAAGTAAACCATTGAATCTTAAGATAGCATTGAGGAACACTTTTGGTTAGGCTTAAGTTCTGAATTTCTCCTAATGTATCAAAAAATCCTCCGAAGTCAGAACCATTTCTGTAATAGTTTTGAGTAAAACTTAGTAAGTCAATATCACAAATGAGAATCGTTGAAGCCTGAGCTTAAATTTCTTTACCTTGCCACATTTAGTCACAAGCAACACATATATGCATTTACAAAGAGAAAAAAACAGCATTACAAAGTATAGATCATATATATATGCATCTATATTTTATGTAACATATATTATGTAACACAAAAAGTATGGACTTTGTGTACACTATATTGCACAAGTGCATTTTCAATACCACTGTCAAGGTAGCACAGTTTATTAATGAAAAGGCTTTAGTTGGCATGTGCAACAATATAGTTGGCCAATATTAAATACTCTGTAGATCTCAAGATATTGAGGAAAGTAGCAGAACTCTCAAAAATTGTTTCTATCTTTATAGCTCTGAGTTTAGGAATGCTCTATTTTGGTCTTAATATTTGGGAATTAACAGTGATGACTTGAGGGTTATGCTACAATATCTAGTGTATCTTAGTGAATGTGTAAGAGAAAAGACAATGTCTAACTCGTACACTAAAACAGACTGAATAGACTAAGTAGTGAAGACCTGGGACAGTAGTACAGGCAAATCTTTACTACAAAAGTGTTTCACACGGCCATAATTATACGTTCAACCTTGTAGTAAAACCTTGTTTAAAGGGTATGAATACAGATAAAGTATGCACCTATATGTTCCCATGCTCAGCAAATCCTGAACAAACCACTTTCGGTGTACGAGTTTCAGTCATTATTTGGGTTTTTGTAGTGTCCAGCGCTAACAGGAGGGAAAGGGTGTGAAGGAGCTGCCTTCTCTAGCAGACAGTGTCTGAGTTTGTTTTGCTGTTGTAATCAACAGCTACAGAGACATAAAATATACAGAGATACCAAGCTCAAGGTAAACTTTAGTCAATTCTGCTCCATCTTCATCCATCAATGTCCCAGCTGAAGAGGTGATGTTTCACCAGCATATCCTGCACTCCTTCCTTCAGAGGTTTCTGCTCCTTCTCCTGCAAATGGAAAAGTCTAAATCAACTGCAATTGTATAATAAAGGGACTTGTATTTCTACAAAAGATTACAAAACAGGAAAGAGGCTTTTTTCCCCATTTACTTCACTCCAAAGATGAAGAGGTTAATATGCAGGGCTGAGTTTTGCAACGGAGTAACAAGATCGACAGGTAAGTAATGCTGCCTGATGATGAAACTACGGCATTCAGAGTCTCATACATGCTACTTAGAGATCCCAACTACAGAGGTGATGCTGAATCAGCACATCGATAACTTCTGCTTTTAGAAAGTTTATATGGAAAAGTAGATTTCTGAAAAGGCAAAAATTTTTTCCCCTTTCTGAATTCTAACATTATCTTGTGTCTATTAATAAGAAAAGCCTTCTTCAGGTCTGTATAAGGACGCTAAGAATATCTCCCTGGCTCACCTCTTTCTTGTCAGGCAGCTCACAGTCTTGAGAGAGACTGAAGGCAAACTTTGACAGGACCCTAAGAACACAAAGAAGAAGTTGTTATCATACCACTACTGTAAATTTACTTTTGGCTTTGACCATAACCAGTTTGTTCACTATAGTGTGTGTTTAATACCTGAGCTCGCATTTGATCTGAACCCATCCTGGGCTACGGAGGAAAGACCATGGATGATACCATTTTTCTACAGCGGCCATGCTGGAGCACAACACCTCCAACCACAGGTGCAGCACCTGCTCACTGAAAAGACAGAACTTTCAAGTCTTAACCCAAAAAAATTTAACTTGCAGATATTTGGAAAATGACAAAGCTATGTGATTGTTTGAGTATGTATGCATTGAAAACTCACTTCAGGCCAACACAGACAAGGGACCTAAACTTGACATCCATCTGAGCATGTACAGAATCGTGACTCATGTTGACTGACTGCACCGCCTGGGAACAGCAGGCAGAGGGCACTCATTCACTTCCAGATCATTTCCATCACTATTGGCCTAATTTATTAACAGGCTTGGCTTTGGTGAACAGAAGCCAAGAGAAATGACTGAAAAGAACACAAAATAAACACTGATGATGCTGACTCACTCTGTACAGCAGCTCCTCTGGTGTTAGTACTTTCCCATCTTCATCCAGCCTGGTAAACGCCAAAGAAAATCACTCGTTACTTATTTTATTGGGCTGTTTGGAAAATTAAATTCTATTTTTTTTCCCTCATGCAAAATGGGTCAGGTTCTATAAATATGTTGCATCTATTGCAAAGGAATGTCAGCTGACTCAGAGTGCACTTTGAAAACAGTTCACCTTTGGTTGAAAGAAAAAAAAAAAAGAAATAGCCGTGCATCCAATTTACCTGTAGGTTTTACACAGAACAAGTCTAGAATACACCGAGTTGAAGTCTCTCTCAACCTCCCTGCTGGCTGCCTGGGAGAAGCAGAGGACAAAAACGGCACCTTTCTCACTGACTTGGATGCAAAGCCTGTGAAAAAATGGTCCTTCAATGACAGAAAACAAACAAATGTACCTCTTCTATGAATAACCACGGGTGACATGGGCCTCCTAGTATAGATGATTTCTTAAGTCCGTGCTGAAATATGGCCTTCAGAGCTGGACACAGAGTTCCCCTGACCAGGTCTGTTACTGCCTCCGTCACAGAGTCATCACCGGCTAGGGAGTACTGGAGACACACAAAAGATGCCTGTGTCAAAGTTTACTACACCACCTGAAATCTGGTCTCCAGAAGGAGGTGATGAAAGATGTACACACACTGCATGGCACTGGACATTTTCTCATCAGGCAAGTTAGAAACACTCTGTCTTATCAAGATAAAAATAGAAACGCATTCATACCTCTTTGCTTCTTTCATCTAAAATCTCCACAAACTTTGCTGGAAACCAACCTGCCACAACGAGGCAAAGAAATGTATGATGTGACAGATTGTAGACAGCTCTTCACTTTTCAAACAATAAAAGGCTCCCACCTCTGAGGCCATTGAGCTCGCCAACCCAACAGTGTTCATCTTTTTGCGAAACAATCTGACAAAAGAGGACAGAAAATGGCAGAATGAGTCAGACGCACATTGCTTTCATGCTGTGTGTGTGTGTTTTGTTTGTGACTTACTGTGATGATGTCATTCTTTCTGAAACCCAGTTCATCGTCATCGTGACGCTCAAAGTCCAACAAAGCCTTCGCCCGTCTCCGTCGGTTTCGAGACACCACAAGAAAATCTTCGTGATCTCGCTGATGGCTCTCCATGGAATAGTCCGGGGTCAGGTCCTGATGAGAAAACGGGTCGGCAGAGTGAGGTTTCTACAATGAATGAAAACTCAGAGTTTAGGACCAGCCCGTTTAATGTTTCTCATGTAATGATTAATTCATTTTCCATGAAGACAAAGCACTTTTCCTGTGCTGCAGTGTTGACTCACAGTGCTGGAGTGACGTGGGTCCAGACAGTGGAAGTGCTCTGCAGTGCGAGCTATGGCCTCTCGGAGGGCAGCCACCAACTCTGTCTGCTTAATGTTCTTAGATTTCAGGGCCTCTGCTTCATCCTCTCCAAACAGCAGAGAAGTCAGAGTGGATTTCCTGCGCAAGGACGTTCTCCTCACCACCTACATGAATGCAAACACACAATAGAGCCTTTGCATTTTTACTCAACAAAACCTTAATAAGATTTCACACATAGGCCCAATAATCTGTTCAAACCACATGACTAGTTTAATCAAGTAATTTAATCATTTAATTCATTAACTTCTTTGGTCTCTGACAATATTTTTCAGCATGCTAAATTACTCAAACTGACCTTGTTGAGACTGGTGTTGAGTGCTGTGCCATTTCCATTATTGAGCTGAGCCTGTTCATTGAGGATGTAGGCGAGGTGTTTGTGTCGGTGAGCATCCAGAGTATCTTGAGATAATGTCCCTGCTAACCTCATGGCCTCCCCAAGAACTGCCGGCCCATCTCTCAGCTGACTTGGCAAGTCCGACAACGTGTTAAAAATGGACGCAGAGTTTTCTGATGATACAAGTTCCTCCTCCTAGAGTTAAGAAATCCATGAAAAAAAAGAAAATGAATATAAACAGCTTTTGTGAATAATTTGCTCAATATCTCTGGGCATTAATGGTTCTAATGACTCATTCTTATTATATTCTATTAAAAGAAAACAACTTTATCAGACTGTCTAAGAGAAGCATAGCAGGTGCAGTGCTCATACCTTAATCTGGAGCATGCCCAGTGTGACCTGAAAGAGCACCAGTGAGCCTTGATAAAAGAGCAGATCCCAGATCCTTAGAAGCAGGCGGATGTCCACCACACTGGCAAATGATGTCAAGAACCAGTGCAGCGTGATCAGCGACAGCTCTACATGTACAAAAAATGATGCCTGCATCGTTAATTGCAACATCTTATTCAAGAGATTTCATTTATGAAAAAGTTTCATGCATAAAATCCTTTTTAAACTCCTAACCCAATCACTGTGCAGCCCAATGTCATCATCTGTACCTATGTCATGCTCCTGCAGGAGACGGTCAAGGGCTGGCAGGTACTGAACAATAAGTTGGCGAAGAACTCTCTGGTCAGTCTGGACCCCCAACAGGGTGGAAGAGAAATAGGATGGAGGAAGGAGGTCCTCAATCAGGGCGCACATCATCCACAGTGCATCTTCCTCCTCCAGAAAGAGGAGCAGGCAGGAAATGACCTGCAGGGACGAAGATATTAAGAACAAAAATTTGGTTGATTTAGATCGGATGAAGGTGTCACTTCAAGTGGATAATGTCAATACTGGAAGCGCAATAACATAATGATTCTCACCATGCCAGTGCCCTGACAGTACCCAATGTCTGGGTAGAGCCATGCCAAGCCCCTCAGGACCCGTCTCAGTCTGGGTACTCCAACACTGGTCAAGCTACTGAAACAGGCATTGGATGGCATAGTCCGCAACAGATCTTTCTCTATCTGAGGGATGGAAATAAAGATCAGACCCTTATTTTAATATCATAATGCAGCACTGTAATTTCTGATCAAACTGCATGTCCTCTTTATAAACAAATTGTTCTACCCCTCAACCAGAATACAATTCAATGTTAATATGGTGCCTTGTTTTCAGTTAAGGCCACACTCTTTTTGTTTATGTAAACACATGGAGAACACACAAACAGTTTCAGGGATCTTACCTGTTTAGCTGTGCTACTTTCATCATTAGAGCTGTTTTTGACAATTTCTTTGTAGGAAATCTCTGAGGTTCTCTTCTTTTGTAAAGCTCCAGACAGACGCATCCAAAGCTAACACACAGAACATTTTTAAAGCTTATTTTTGGTAACATAGACAAGATTTATTTTGTTTGGGCTATACTCTAATTATGTCTAACCTCTAGTCAATGCCAAAAACCTGCTTACCTGGGGTCTCATGCTGTGAGGTATGCCGCCCAGCACCAGGGACCGCAGCCGGTCTGAACGCGGCAGGACGGGCTCAATGAGATCCCAGGTCAGATCTCCCACTGTGTGGTTGTGTGTGAACTCAAGGTGAGCTTGCCAGCGCAGACGCTGCTGGGGGTCTTCACACTGAGGGGAGCCCTCAGTGCCCAGCCAGGACTTGGGCTCCTCACAATCTGAGAAAGGAAGATATAATAAAAACCAGCTTTAGGAGTGTTTGCCTTCTCTGAAATTACAACGTCACAGCACTGGTTGATAATGTGGTTCAACCTCTATGTTTATGCAAAGTCGAATACTGAAAACAATGATAAAGAGTTAAATGATTGTGTATGAGATAACAAGGGAAGAATTTTTGTTTTTATAAAGGAACTTTTAAAAAAAACAGCAGCAGCACAGGAAAGTTATTGAAGGACAAGAAATATCACAAATATAAAACCTCCCTTGCTTAATAGTTATCACATAACACATATTAACTATTAAGCAAAATGACCAAACACTGGTTCATTTCAGCAGACACTACTGAATCACATTACAGAAGGAGATAAAAAAAAGTCCAAAAGTGATCCAAATCATATTTTCCTTTCATCAACATGGAAAAAGTGGTGAAAGGGCAGCTCTTGAGATCTCATGGACTCAATCTGTGTGCATAATGTTCTGATTATGCCATCTTACAAAGATGTGATTCTTCTCGACACTAACTCAGTTGCGTAGTGAGAGAAAAAATATTGAGATGGAGAGAAAAATGTAAATATTGTGTGAGGAAAAAAATTACCCTCGGTGTCTACTCTGAAGCCAAACTCATCGTACTTTAGTTCAGGCTGATCTGCTGGATTTTTCTGCAGAGACAAAAAAGTGACATTAGTGCTCATCTCACTCTAGAATTAACAAAAACAGATGAAAGATGGGGCTCAAGATGGCTACGGGTCAGTGACAAAGCAGTTCAAATGTTTATAAGTAACAAACGAAAAAAGTCCCAATTGGTCATGTTCACCCTAGATAGACTGTGGCTATACACCTTGAAGGGTAACAGAGGATCTGACAGAACTGTGACCACAACCTTACACCTGCAGGGTTGTCCATTTCACACCAATTTTGCCCACAATTTGCAAAAAGAACATAATGCTCCAATTAAAAATATATTTTAAAAAGCAGCAAGCAAATGAGACCATAAAACCATTAGGGTTATTTTGATACAATAAGAAAGTAACATGTTAAAACAGCAGCTTCACATTGCAGTTAAAAATGACCTGAATCCAACTTTTGTTTTGCCCAAATGGGACCCAAATCATATTTCTCTCTGACAGTGTAAACAGCACGAGTCACATCAAATCTGTCATTTTAGGGACAGATTCGGGCCACTTTCATATGTGGTTCTAGATCAGATATGTTTCCTATCTGTGTGGAAGCAAACAGTCTCAATGGTCATTCCACATTTCACCTCACTTTCACCTCATAGAAGTGAGTGGAAGCGGAGCTTGGCTATCACAAATGTGACAGTAGGAAAAATTCATATTTCATTAGCACAAAAATTAAACTGATTCACTCCAATTCAGTCTATTTCCATTTGATATTGATTAAATTAGATTTTGAATCATTTATAGCTAATTGTGTACAACACCTATTTTTCTTTAATACTAAAGAAATTCTAAGGTAACTATCTTTAAAAAATTGAGAATGATAATAAAATTACATAATAATCAAAAATCTGTGATCTGGGAGTAATCACATAAGTGCAAATTTTCATGTGACACATCTACATGCACTTCTAAAATAATGAAAACGTGTCCGAAACCGAAATGAGCGAAGCCGTTTCATTCAAGTTCAGGTCTTAGATAAGGTGCTGACGTTTATAAAGGAAGAATACTGGATCCATTTATAGGCAGATTGCATCTCTGTGACGACATGATGCTCTTGGTGAAACACCAGAGCAGGATAAAGCTCCCGCTGCCCCACACTGGAGCCAGAGTGTTTCCATCTTCATCTCTCTGAGCAGCTCGGGTCAAGAGTTCTACATCGTTGGATGGGATCAGGATGATCAGTGCGTGTCATTTCAGGGCAACATGCGGTTCACACTTCAGCATGATGAAGTTTTATTAAATAGAGTTTTATTAATTTTGTCACAGTTTGCAGAGGTTATAGCTTATTGAAACATCTGCCAACATCTACAACTGGGCCAAACTGTCAAGTTTGTTTGTACTACTTTCAAAAAGTCAGTTTCTTACTTGATGGTACTTGGCCAAAATGTCCTGGGGCCACATGCTTGGAGTGAGAGCAGAAAAGGGTCCACCTGGAGCTGGTGTGTAGGTACCTAGCACAGAAAAGAAATGTGTTTAAACCAGAAACACAAAACATAGTAAAAAAATAAAGAGACTAACATATCCATTTTATCCACTTAGCTAAAAATAAACATGATCAAATTATTACCAGACATTTTGTTGACCGAGTTAATGGTTTCAATATGGAGAGACTGTAGTTACTTTGGAGAAAGCCCATCAGTTGACAAACACACTGTAGTAAGACACAAGAGGAAAACGAGACATCAAAGGTTATTCTACAGTCATCTCAAAGTCAAAAATATCCATCCTTGAAATGACAAAAAAAACCACTAAACCCTAGAGTGCCCCAGCTGTGTCGTGAAAATGAAGACAAAGGGCTGCACTGAAGTAAAAAAAAACAAAAGGATAAATGCAAAATCTTTAACTGCAATCAAATTGGCACCCTAAGTTAATTGCAGCTATGCATGACCGATTTACTAGTTTTCAGTCACATGCAGCATTTAAAATCCTTCTGTCTTGTGCTTTTTCCCTCCCTCACCAGCTTTTGTTTATACCAATTTCATTTATCTTTAAAACTTATTTAAACTCGCTAAACTCTAAACAATATTCCTAAATAGTAGCACAGTACCTTATCTTTGAAGAAAGCTTGTCCAGTCTCTAAAAACAAGGCAATGCTCCTTCCTCTAGCGTCACTAATAGTGCAGACTCAGAGCTTCTGCACTATTACATTAAGTGCGAAAGGGAAAAAATGTTGCGGAGAGAGAAAGGACATCATTGTGTCTTTCTCAGGGCCGTAAAACTGCTGTCCTAACCACAGGCTAATTACCTACCTTAACTTTGTTTGTGTACAATCTGTTTTTAAAAAGAACGAGCTTTCCCCACATTAAGCTAGAGCATCATCTCAGGATATGTGACTAAAGATTAACCGAGCTAAAATGTGCAAATTGCACACAGTAAGAAAGTCAGAGCTGTGTTACAATGATGGGTCTTTGGAGGGAACTTAATCTTACTAATCTCAGTTCCCATCCATCGAACGCAGACATCTCACTATTACAGAAACAAAAAAGAATCTAAAAAAGGGAAGTGGTTATGAATCAGAGTATACGGTATAGTTGGGGGAGGGGACGATGTTTCATATATATAACGCAGATGAAGAACACACCAACATAAACAAGTGAATGCAACTAAAGAGAAAGTGTAACCTGGAAAAGAGGCTCACCAACATGCAAACACCCTGCCAAAATGATTCACTCCAGCAGCAGGCTTGCAGCATTTGAAGGGGGATTTAGGACTTAAGAGAGATGAGAAATCAATTTGAGGTCGGGAGGATGGCCAAGTGCTTTCAGGGAAGCTGTGTGTGTAACTCAGGGGAGCACTGGGATTTTAGAGCTGCACTCTTACAAGAATATTAACAGTTTAATCACAAGCCCAGAAAACCAACGCCATAGAGCTCCTGCAAACTGCTGCAGATACTGATGGTCTGACAGTGAATACTACAGAAAAAGGAAGTGCCAGGTTAGACCTGAAACAAATCATTGCTTTTCATATCATTACTGCTTTCACTTGAATCCTTTTTCCAATTAAATGAAGCATTGTTCTTTACAGCAGAAAGCAAATTAAACTATAAAAACACTCCAGATTCTTCAGGGTCAGACTCAAAGTGATTCAAAGATCTTAATGGCAGAATGCCAACCTGAAGGGGGAAAAATTGTAAGGGAAAAAAAAAAAAGAAGGAAAATGGGGCAATCTCCTTGCCGTTTTGGCAAGGATGTAAATGGAGGTTCATCACCGCCCCTGTGGTTGAGCCTTGATTTTAGGACTCAGCCCAAAGATGTGGGATGCCACTCACCACCTGCTGAGAGGTTGGCAGATAACAGAAATGGGAAAATTCTCAGTGTCACAAAATTATACCTGGCCTGCCACCTATATGTAGTTGGGTTCACCTTCATGCACTTGACACTGGAACTGGAACATCTGAAGAGGTGCTAGACACTTCTCTCGAGAAAAGCCAAGAGGGAGAAGCGTCACTGTGGGGATATTCACAAGCCCCACAAATGTGCCAATGTTTTGCAGTGTCACTGCTCCAAAACCCCTGATTCATATATTCAAATCAAATGGATCCCACAGCTTCCTGCCAACGTCTTCACAATGACCATCGGAGGATCACCCTCTTGTGACTATAAGCTGCAGAAGGCAGGGCTCCGACTGTCGTCTTTGCACTGAACAGCAAATCAAATCAACTAGCCTTGTAGCTTTTTTACTTTTGTGGGAATGAATAGTAAAGATGGCTCAAAACTGAAAGGCAAAACTTTCCATTTATTGCTCCATATACATAGCGGTCCTTACCTATTTTCATGGGATTTGGATAGTGACTTAAAGAATAAGACATACAAGCAACTGAGATTAGTTCCTATCTGAATCTGGCAACGCTAATCTAAGAGATAAGTTGAGAAAACCTGAACAGCCAGGGTAAACTTGGAATGAAGCCAGCTTCTTGGCCTTTAAAAGACTGCTTGGTGATTCAGGCATTTGATTAAGATGCTTTCTGGTTGCCTCCCTTTTGAGGTTTTTTAGCCATTTCTTAGGGGGAAGAGACCTTGGAACAGGCTAAGAATTTGCTGGAGGGACTATATATCTTCAGGCCTGAGAACACCTTGGAGGGCTAAATGGATGGATGGAAGGATTCAGGTCATTATTCCCTAAGCTGACAAAGTTTCATTCATGAACTTGTTGCCTCTGCTACCCGACCTTGAATTAGCTGAAGATGGATGGAAGGATAGATGGATGGAATCAATAACAAAGGTATGTGGTTGGTTTTTCACGATAAAGCACATAAATTATAATGCCATTATCATCTTGAAAAATGTTTGTGCCATCAGGAAAGAAAAATCCACCGATGCAGTGATGTTGTTAAGGTTACAACGTGGTGACGCACAGCTGGCAACTTCAGTAGATTTAGATGTATATATACATATATAAATAAATATATACATAAATACATGTATGTGTAATGCAATTAACTGTTCAATTCCAATGCATAACAAACTGTGAGCACTGTATCAAACAATACATTTTTTTCATGAACTTATTCTCTGATGATGTGCTCAGCGTTTAAAACCTCAGTGGATGTGTGTTTCACTTCTCCGCGTAGGTTGCATCAGAGCATAGATCCACAGAGTCCCTCCAACATACATTCACTGAAGCAGTGTTAACCGAATATTCTCCAACATTGATCATTTTTTTTAAATTGATGACGGCAAAACCTGAAGACCATCCATCATTTTGATAGATTGCAATTTGCACCCTTGAGCAAATGAATGAGTTATTGTCTGTGACTACTACAGGTCTCCAGCTGCGCCACTAGTGCAGAAGGAGGGCATGCCGCAGGTTTTCCTCACACTTTAGCCAGCACTTGGCAAACAAATAGAATCCCAAATCTGAAAAGTTATTTACAAATCAGCTGCCACAGGGGTATGACACACAAAAAAAATAAAGTAAAATGTATTTTTCTTCAGTGGTCATTTTTACATTCTCCATTTCCTGCTAAGAAACGTGAGTTTACTTAATATGAATCATAAACAAAATCTGTGGTGACTAGCTAGTTGTTTTGGTAGCGGCTAACTAGCATGTCAAGATATTTTGTGCACAGGGATCATGCCGGCCCATCTTTGCAGAGGGTTGAAACAACCCCTGTCTGGTCTGATGGCAACAAAGCTTCTTTTCAAGGATGTGAATCAGCACACGATTTAACTCACGATTCAATTTGATATAAATTCTTTGGCTGATGATTCGATTCAGAATCAATTCTAGATTCAACCCGATCTCAATTCTTAATCAATCCTCTTTTAGTAATCAAACTTGCTAATTTACTGCATTTTTCTGCATGCCAGAAGGTGCTCAGAGGAATTGTTTTATTATTTGAAGAAATCTGATTTTATTTATGAAAAATGGTTTAAATATGGCCAACCTTGCAAAGTTTTATATGTCTTTGTCCCCTAGTTTTGAAAGTTCTAGACATAATAATTTCTTCTTCTTGGGGAAAAATGAGGCGCAATTGTGGGAAGTCAGTTCCCGGTATCCTTTCAGATTTTAATGCACAAAGGACGCTGGGCATGTACCTAGCAACATCACTGTGATGTAATAACCTGCTCATTCAGTAGGTAGTTAGCTGAACTCCTTCTTTGGGAACAAAATATTGCTGAACAAGACCCGACCAACTGCAGCAACCCCAGATCACAGCATTGGCCCCACAGGCTTGTACAGTTGGTATGAATTCCCTTTATAAACACCTGTTGTTCCACTCAAACATGCCAATATTATCTATTTTTACTTATAATCTTAACGATACAAATTTTGAACTTCATTGTTTTAATGCTAAATCATAGGAAGAACATCCTAAGATCGAACATAGAATAAATACAAGAAACATCTCTATTTTACAGGTGTGGCAGTGCTCACCTGTGTTTGCACATAGTGGTCAACACCCTGCTGCACCAACAGCAGCAACATCCTGCTTCACAGACAAGCCTGGTGTGTGCTGTGCACACTGCAAACCCTCCTTTTACAACACTAAAGAAATTCCAACATTTAAATTGTTAAGTGATGTTGTAAATGCCTGTTTCAAAAAGCACTACCCCCTTTCCCCCCACGCACACACATACACACACACACACACACATCTTGGAGTAGCCACAACATTGGTGACGCATTTTTCTTTCACACATAAATTGCCACGTGTATTAAGTAAGCACGTAGTAATATATTTAAAAACGCAGCTTCCTCAAACTCAGGGAAATATGGCAGAAGAGATCAGTCTGCTACATTTTCAGAACAAAGGTTTTGCAATCAAACTGTGATAAAGATATATAATTTAAGCAACAAGTCACCCTTTGTCAGACCTTGGTATGACTGCTTTAAAACAATACTGGACGTATTTCATTGCTTCATCAAACAAAATAATCAAATAAAACAATGAAAGAAAACATTGAAGGTTTAAGTGTTTTGACGACTTTCAGAAACGCTAACCTCAAATTCACAAGTGATGCAAACAATCTGTTACATGATGGTTTTAGGTATTTTGCATAAACTGGAATACTACCCACAACATTCAACAGCTGCTAAATAAAGCTGCAGCGACGTGATGAATTAACGCCACGGTAACCCACAAGTGACGTCAGGTGCTGTACGACAACAATGCACATCAAATTCCAGTCAAACCTATTTAATCTACTATTTATTTACCAATAGCGCCAGCTCCATAAAAACATTGAGCACAAAAATAAGCTAGGCTTCCCATTTGACAAAACTCTTTAAACATATGAGGGCCAAGCGTTCTCATGTCCACTCCGACTTCTAAGCTGTTAGCACTGCGTGCTACACTTAGCCTTTAGCTAACAATTACATACAACACTGTCACACTGCTTACTCATAATACTTACCGTGACATTATTCCATTGAAACGATAAGGTCTTCAGTTTATAGTAGCGGCACCTTATGTTGATGGAAAAATAGTAACACCTTATACTATGTCGTCACTCGCCATGTATTTATGATCCCTCTTTACGCTGTGCACCTGCTATTTGCGACGTGTGACTCCGGTGTATACTTACGCCCCTAAAGGTTGTCCACGTTCTTTTTCCACCCTGACAAGAAGTTCCAGAACCCGGAACTGCACCGCTCAGTGAACTATATCCTTCCGCGAGGAATAAAGTGACGCAGGCACTCGACGTTAGTTTTCTCCATTCATTCGTCGCTGACCGTCATTCATGGCACTCAGAAATCTAATAGTTACGAAAATTCTCATGTTGAACTTTACTTATACCATTTTTCCCTTTTTTCAGATTATGATTA
>JAVQJG010092074.1:0-14490 GCA_036024015.1 Craterocephalus amniculus | reverse complement strand
GCATTAATCTCAGTTTCAAGGGTTTTGACTTGGGCAAGTTGTTCTTTGTATGTCCTTCTCTGGGCATTCAACTTGGAGAGAAGCTGAGCCATCTTGGAGCCAGCCTTGCCCTCTGCTTCTTCTGCAAGCATATCTGCCTTCCTGGCAAGACAGGTACCTCTTCCAAGCTCATCTTTCTTTTCTTGAGATCCTCAAGAAGGCTGGCTGATCGGCCAGCTTTCTTTTTCGGATCTAAGATTAGATTAAGATTAAGAATTCCTTATTTGTCTCCTTTGGGGAGAAATTTGGTTTGGTTAAAAAGGACACTGCTGTGCAATAAAAGCAATACAACACAACAATAAATTTTCACTAAAAAACATAAAAGACAATTGTAACACACAAACTCTAAGACCAATAGTAATGACAATTTAAAAATAAATAAGATTAAATAAAAGTTTGTGTGCAAAAAGACAAACCCTCTACATAGAAGACCTAGCATTACTCTGACTGACGTGTCATCTTCGCTCATTAATGACTTTTATGGATTGTGGAATAAATGAATGTTTATACCTATTGTATTTAGACATCAGAACCCTGTACCTCCTCCCTGACTGTAATACTGTATATTCCATGTGTAGAACATGAGAACTGTCGGACAAATTGTTTTTTGCCTGTGCAATGACTGTCTGATCAAAAAGCTCCTAGAGGCTGACAGGAGTGCATCCCATGATCTTCCCGGCTGTTTTCATAAGATTGTAAATTTGAGTCTTAGATTTAACTGTCAGATTCCCAAACCAGCAGGTAAAACCCTACCGCAGGATGGACTCTATTATAGCTCTAAAAAAACCCCATCATTATCTTTTTGGAGACACCAAATAGCCGGAGTCTCCGCAAAAAATGAAAGCGCTGACGGATCCTGGTACACATGGTGGCAACCTGAGTTTGCCAGCTCAAGTCACTGTCAATATAGATTGCAAGATATTTGTATGAAGTCACCTGTTTAATGGTAGTATTGTGAATGGTAAGATAAAACAACTCTGTTACTTCCTTTCATCACAGAGTTGTTTGTAAAGATTAAGTCAACAGTGTAAAAAAGCTAAACAAAATCAAAACCTGCCATGGGTTAGATCCATAGACTGTAAAATGACAAACCCTAAAACCATGTGACCCAAAGGATTCTATTGAGTTGAAGTGATGCACATTGGGCGGTTCATTCCTTCACCATCTTGGCACCGTCACGAGCCTCATGACTGCCAGAAAGCCCATAAATGGCCGACAACAAGGCGCGGAGAGGGAGGCTGTGAGCGCAGGGAGGGATGATTGACACCCATCAAACTCTGAGCTATGTGCCAACAAAGCTAACCTGGAGCTAGCGGGAGCTAACCAGCTAAGGGGGGTAGAGAGTTATAAGATATGAAGCGCTGTTAGCGGCTAAAATCCGCGGTTGTGCTACGCTAGGCCATGTTTTTCCAGATATCTGGCACCTGTCAATCAAAAGGACACGCCCCTAATTAATGAGGAACTTTAGGATTAAATAACATCTAAATGGAGGAGCTAGAATTTTTTTCACACACCCCACAGTTGTAATGAAGGTAAACCGGACATTTTAATCCTAGAATGTTTCTTTGAACCAGGCTTTAAATGTGTATTTCTGTTGTAAAGTTAACTTTTTTAACATGGGAGCCAACAGGAAATTGCTCTGTTATGCAGCCTGCACCTAGCGGATGAAGAGGGAGCTGCAAGTTTTTGCACTTCCACATAGGCATCACTTTTTCTAGCATGAGGTTGAAGTATTGATCTCATCACACTGGTATTGAATACCAATGCTAGCCTTGGTATCAATACTACTGATATTTGGATTAATCGGCCCAGCCCTATTGTGCTAAAAGCTGTTTCATCTGAATCTGGTGTATGACAACAGGGAAAGATGTAAAACCTGCAAGACAGTGGGCTGAAGACCAGATGTGGCGAGCCACGGCTGCTGATGCCACTGTGCATTTTCAGAAGTCTTGTTGAGTCCAGGCTTTAGTGAACCAGCATAACATCGCCCTCTAGTGGTGCTGTCTTTATACAGAAATAGTTTCAGTTTAAAGTACAACATCCTGCTCGATCTGTGCATTGATTTAATCATCATCATGAAAATGTAATATGTCATGCAAATCTAACAACAGAGCGGAAATAATGAGCAACAATTTATCTCTGCCTGGGAAAGCAAGCTTTTATTGCTGTGCAGAAGTCATCTTAGGTTCTCCCACATCAGGCAGGGCCATCATGAAGGTGTCTGACTGGTCTTACCCAGTGCTGTATGGCAAGCTAACAGCCAAATAAATACTTTTATCACATTATTTTATCTTATTTTTCTTCATTTTTCTGTTCATACCCAGACCCTTTGCAGATTACTGTGCAAACACAAGACTCAAGGTTCCCAACACAGACTTTATTGTTGGATATGAGAGCAGGAAGCAGGCGAGAACATGTTTTCAACGGCTGTGTGATTCAGTGGTGTTAATCTGCAGCTCTGAAAGGAGCTTCGTGGAATTAGGTATAAATGGGAAACTAATTAGCAGAGCATGTGCACTGTGACCTGGCAAGAGGATGACGAGGGTTTTGTGCTGCTGCCTGCACTCCGATGTGTATGCGTGTGGATGCATTCATGTGTGGGCCAGCAGTGCAAGGCCATCCACAACAGGAGAGAGTGACTGACAAACAGAATCGGAAGAGAAGCAAACAAACGTTTCGTTGCACAATCAGAAACTGCGTCAGTGCGGTTCTGCCTGCAGCTCTGCTGCAAGAGTGGGCTCCCTAATGGCTCCCTGATTGTCAAAGAACAACCAAAGGAAATAACTAGCACAAATATTGACGTTTAACTACATCCCATGTTCTACATTTCAGTTTTGCAGGATTTAGTAGAGAAAGTTCTTGTTGTAGAGGAGTTTATTGAACTGCGTATGAGTCCGGAGGGTGAAGTGATTACTGTTTCCTCACTGCTTACATCTGTTGTTACATTGCTTCTTGCCTTGCTGAGTTCCCTATATTCAAGACTGTAAATGATGATGCAACCCTGCAGCATGAAACAGAAAGGCCAGTGGTACAGAAAGAACAAACCCAGATATAACTGTACTAGTAAAAGATTCTGCATGTCATCCTTTAAAGCTAAGACACTGCCTCGATTTTCCTCTGGTTGGGAAATGCAGAATGATGCAGACATGTCGCTTTCAGCATGCTCGGAAATATCATCAACATGGAACAATTTGATCTTTGTTGGACTTAATACTCAGATTAAGTGTAGTTTATATTTTTTTCTCTAAAAATCTTAAGATTGATGGATATTTAATTAATGATTCACATTTGTGAAGCTGTATTTAAAGGAGAAAGTCATGCAAATGGTCACATTTAATCATTAATTCACACTGAATGCAAAGGTTTTACTTCAACATTGTGAGAGAATTTCTTCATTTTGTGCTGACCGTGTGTGTTTGTAATGCTAAACATAAACTTTAACATCTAAACATTTTAATGGAACATAATTTGAACATAAAATATCTAACAGTAACTTTCTACTTAAGTAAGCAACTGTGGAATCAGAAAAGGAATGGAAATATTTGTGAAAGGATTTGAAGCTGGGACTTCTGGTTCAAAGTTAGGGATTTAATGTTTCCTGAGCTAACAGATCCTTGCAATGAATTCAGACAGTCTGTGTTTCACTTGTGAACTTTAATGACTTGCTAGCTTGTCTAGTTTTCAAAATCAATCAATTTTAATTCATTAATATTTATTTCCAGCAGTAGTAAAGACTTTAGCAAAGTTTCATAGAGAGACTTTACATATGACACTTTATTCAAAGTCACCCACACATTATTTCTCATTATTTCGGATTTAAAATTTAATATTAATTTGGTGGTGCCACTGGATGATTTATTGTACCTGTGATGTTCTATGATCCAGAAAGGTTCAGGATTCCTCTTGTGATGGGATTGTTTGCAGTAAAGCTGTGTGTTTTGTCCCTTAAGTCTTTTTGTAATATGGAAGTTAAGATGATTTATAAAACGGGTGTTTCTCATCCTTAATTTTGATTGGCTGAGCAGCGTTCCATGCCGTGATATATTGACTGTAACCCCACACCTAGGCCCGGTAAGACCTAATAACAAAATATCAGTGCGCCAGTGTCAACGGACATAGCGTTGTCTAGCAACCAACTGTTCTATGGCAAATTAATCTAACCGGCAAATTCCACAGACTCTGCTCCGCTCCGTTCCGCACACTGCAGCGGCCTTACAACGCCCACTTGGTGCGCCTGGCTCCGTCAAGCTGCGTAAAGAGCAGGCGCGACAACTGGAAACGGCTTTTCAAAATAATTAAACACACAGCCCTGATTTAGCCTATTGAAACCTATGTGGACGACACGAACACACAGACAGCAGTCGGGCCTTAGCACACCCCTCCGCCATTGTAAAATTCCTGTAACCCACGGCTTCTCGGGGCTTATTGCTTTAGTGTTCCATGTTTTCCTTCATGGCTAGAAAGTCATTACGTATTCTAATCAGTAAGCTAACTTATTGTTTTTAGAAATTAATGTATTTCTATGGGATACTGGTTTGATTTTTGTTTCCTTAAAGATAGGATAGAAGATCATGTAGAAATGGTTCTGGCAAGCTCTCTTTCAAAAATATGCAATTCCAAAGTTCAATCCCCTTTCCTCAGACAGGATTTTTCAGCAGATATGAGTTATACATGCTACTGTCAATGGAAAAGTTCGTGGGTGTTCATTTGCAGAAATTTTTGATGCGCTGGAGATCATGGTCAAATGACGGTTCATCATCGGTTAGTGCAAAATGGGGTCCATTTCGGTCAGCACTGCTCCACATAAGTGTGCAACACAGCAGCAGTGCACACTACATTGCAGTTTGTTTCAGTTCACTTACATACTGAGACACAGCCCACATGAGGAACACAGAGAGGAAGGAGGGACGAATGGCAGAGGAGTTTGATAGACATGCCACCATCCAATCTATGACTGGACAGCTTTTTTTTACATTCCTTTCCATTCCATTGGTGACTTCATTTTAGCTTTATAGCATTTAATTGATTGGCTGCGGGGGACTTTAAGTAATATAGTAAAAAATGCTCCTGGGAAGCATCTCCCCCTCTACCTCTAACTTTAGCTTTTCTAAGTAAAGGCTGAATAGTGAACAGACTACGTATGACGCAGAAAGCTGTCATGTTCCAGGCGCTGATAATCCATCAAAGACGCTTCATCACTGATGAAATATCACTTTTTTTTGGTCAGTCATTACTTTGCTGGAGTGTCTAGCAGTTTTCTGCACTTCATGGTGTGCAGAGGGACGAGATCAGTTCTGTTTTCTTCTTTCTGTGATAACAAGCTAATTGAACTTAGACAAACATTAATTAGCTGAAGTTGAATCAGCCTCTTAACACTCACCAGTGTTTCTGCAGCATGTCCCCTAATTATTCATGGCTTAAATAATCATTTCTCTTCATTTACAACTAAACAAACCCTTTTAAGATACAAGTATCATTCAACAGCATGTTTCTTACTTTTAATGTCAGCTGTAGGAAATTAAACCGATATTCCTATACACTGTGCACTATTCCCACCGTAGTCTGAGCCATCGACATGTTTCCAGGCTGATTTAGAGCATTAACAGGTGTCAATATATTGATTTTTCAGGTAGCTAACAGTTACAGTGAATCACTTTTATCTCTTTAACACATCTAAATAAACTCTTTCTGCTGGAGGATGTCCTTTTTTCCAATTCTGAATTGTAAATGTGATGAAAGTTTTTGGTCTAAAATGCTCCAATTTTCCTGTCTTTCACAAAGAGCTCATGCATACAGAAATGCTGTAAGGTCTGTAACACTGTTTCACATCCCCACTGCTGTGGATGGTGATGGAGAAAGTAACTACACATTAACTTACCCAGAGGAAAAAGAAAAAGTCGTGTAAGAAATGGGGGAAGTCTGAAAGCACCAGAATAACCGGTTTGACAGATCACTTTTGTTTTCCTCATTTTTTCGGTGCCTCTCTGTCAATGTCGCCATCACTCAACATGCAGCCTCCATTCTGTATATTGTCTGAAGTGGCGAGTGCTGGCATGGTGTTATTGCATGCCACTGGGGCATCTCAGCGCTGATTGATGGCTGAACGCTACTCATACATCTCCACTTCCATCTTGGATGGGATGGTGGAGGGCAAGTGACTGCTGAAGTCACCCTACAATAATAGGGAGTGCAAGAGAGCGGGCTGGGAAGTGAATGAGGACTTGAAGGGTAGCAGACCCCACTGACAGATGCGCTGACTGATAAATGGATAGCTAGACAGGTGTACAAACAGATTATCATTTTTGACTTGCGTCAGCAGCTTAATAATTCACTGATCTTTCTCTCCAGCTGTCCCACTCTTCCTTTTCCCTGCTCCATGACATCTTTCTTCTACCGTCGCAGCATCTTCCTTTCTTTACCGCCACGCCTCTGCATGTAATCCCACCATGCCTGTCCACCAAGTTGACGTCTAATAATGAGGTCATTTATCACCACCATTCTAATACATGTGTTTTCACCTTCCTAGAAGCGACATGTTTTCCAATAAAATTGCTTTTTGGAGTCCTGATAGTGTTAATCCCTGAGAACCATCATTTGAAAGCAGCAGACGCCTCTCAGCCTCTTTCACAGAGCGCAAAAGCCATTAAAAGTTGTGAGTTTCCTCGTAATGGCATTATGAGTGAATTGTGTAGTCTGCGTCTGCCCGAGCTTCCCCAAGGCCATCTCCCACTCTTGTGTTTTCCGTGGCATATGCACTTTCTGCTTGTTAACGCCCCCACACATGCATATTGTCACACACTTTGGTCCATTCTGCTCATATTCAGCAACAGCTTCATTGTCTAATAGGAATAACTCATCTAATTTCATTACCTCTATAGCTCATTTGCTTAATGAGTCATTTTATTGCGGTAATTGTCCTCTTCGTCCAGAAAGAAAACTTTCTCTATTTGAAATCATCAGTGCTCTTGTCTGGTGACCTTTGAATTCTCCTGGTAGACAGAGAAAATGTCGACAGAGGAAATGAAAACAAAGCTCTGTTCAATTCAAAGTGTTTCTCAACACAGTGAGAGACTCATTTTAGATGTTTGGATGAGGGAGTGCATTTATTTAACTATTTTTTCTGTGTTTAAACCCATTTCTTATTACCTCTAAACAAGACCACTGCATAGGTTCTCCATGAGGTTCAGGTCTGGACTCTTTGTTGACTGATCCATGCTCCCTGAACCACTCTTTCACTGTCTGAACCTCATGAATCCAGGTGTTGTCATATTGGAATAATGTCTTACTAGGAAGAAGGAAAAACCCACTCAGGTAGTCAGCTGGCCTCATTCTTTGGACCTATAATGTTCCTGAACCTAGACCTGAACCTAGACCTGACCATCTGCAGCAAACCCAGGTCGTAGACTGCCTCCCCCAGGCTTGTACAGTAGACACTAGGCATGATGGCTGCATCACTTCATCATCCTCTCTTCTTACTGTGATGCTCCATCCCTCTGAGGCAGGGTCAGTCTGGACTCATCAGACCACATGGCTGCAGAGTCCAATTTTAATACTCCCTAGCAACCTGAAGCCTTTTCTCTCGTTAGCTCCAATGATTAGTAGTTTTATTCTGAGTACACACAGCTGTTCAGTCCCATCCCTTGAGTTCCCTTTACATGGCTCACGCGGACATTTTCTTACTTTCTGTTTTAAACATAGTCCTGAGCTCTACTGTTGTTTCTTTTCTATCTGATTTCATCCATCACCGTCATTCAGGATGTTTTTCTGCCCACATTTCTTCCTGGAAGACGATGGTTCCCCACTGTCCTTCTAGTTTTTAATAATGTGTTTTAGTTTCTGCATCTTTGTCAATGTTTTCTCTGCTTGATGCCAATAATCTAACGCTTCTTAACCAGAATAACATCTTTTGAACAACCACAGGAGGAGTCTTTCCACATGATTATTTAAGAAATGAGAAGCTTCTCATTGCATCAGTTGGGGTTAAAAATACATTATTGCAACTGAAAGATAATTACCCATACAGTAATTATCCAATAGAAATTCAGTTTAATTCAGTTCAGCTTTATTTGTACAACACTAATTCATATTCACAGTCAGATTTACAGTGCAAGTGGTAAGGCATTGAGCTTGAGTACCGCCTGGAAACAATGTCGTACGCAGGTGAACCGACTTCAGCAAAAAGCACGACCATCAGTTGCAAGACTGCATGACTGGAGCTGCACGTCTGATGAGACCTGAGGTTCATTCAGGCAAATCTTTTTTTCGGAAAAAATTGGAAATAACTGGAAACGATGTTACTTGATCCAGCAGTTATTCCTGTTCCATGAAGACTGTTTACTACATATCCTGACCTACTTTCCACCATTTGATCATGCATTTTTTCCTGTGTTTTTTTGTTTGTTTGACAGGAGAAAACTAATCCCTGGATGCACATTGACCAGCTGAGAAACTGCGTGTCAGGGTCAAGGCAAAAGGCAAAAAACGTTAAACTCAAAGGAAAATATAATGCATTGTACCAGATTTAGACACTGATTAGTTTCCATTTGTGGTTCCGGGGCTTGAAACAAGAAAATACAAGTAAATCACAAGAATGGGAATCCAGTTCAACAAAAAAAAAGCAATTCTCGCCATTTTGTACCGCACGTAGCACAACGTGATGACGTCATCACGTCGCACGGATAGACTCGTTAGAACGGCGAGATTCTTAGCTTTCAGCTAAAAAAGAATTATTGTTCTAGCTATTATAGTTTTTGTTTTATGGTGGTTTATATCGGGATTAATCTAATTGGGGACCTCTAGCGGCCGCGGGCGGCCGGTCCGTTTTTATAGGGTTAAAAAAAAAGTAAAGGGAAGAGGTTGAAATTCTCTGCATGGCTGAGAAACATCTGAGAAACAAACAGTAAAGGCCGGGTTTTCTAACCCAGCCACAGCATCCAACACAAGCTGCTCCATCCAGGGCCTGGACTCCATAAAGCCGACCCAGTGTCTGGTGTCTGGCTAATTCTGTTAAACTCCCACTGTCTCCACCGCAGCTGAAAAGATCTCTAAAACCAGTCCAGTTGACTTGACTTTGGACTCCAAATCCCATGTGTTCATCTGAATTCAAAATCCATTTTTTCTTTCATCTTCCCATCTTCCATGTGAAGATTTCTGAAAAATGTTTTCAGAGCTTCTTTTCACCCTGAAGCATCCCAAGCTTGTTTAGGGAACTCCACACTCTTCTGAGTATCTTGTCATGTGTTTGAAAACAAAGTTGCACCAGTGTTTTCGGCGATGGAGGAGCCATATTGTAAAGTATTGTAAAAACAAGCTGGAGAGCTCAGTACATGATTAAATTTTCAAAATCAAATGTACTATATTGATTCCAGACTGGGAAACTGGAGCGTTGCAGCTGCATTATAGCATTAGGAGGAGAAAGAGAGTACAATTAAAGTATATGATGCAAAAATACCAAGTGTTTGGGCTAAATGTTGAAAAGAAAACCATCTTTGGAGAGTTTATTGCAGTAATGATGCTGTAGTGGGTTCCTGTCTGAGACACTGGGGCAGTGTTATCCTCATAATGAGATGAGGTGTGTTTTTTATGTGGCTAACTGCAGAAAAAGCAAGGCATAAAAAGTGAACTATGTGCTGTTTGGTTGTATTTATATTTGTAGTGGATTAGCACATAAATGCAGCTTTTTTAGCCTGACCTTTCACCCATCTCAGAGCTCAGTGTTCTTCAGTAGTCAGTGTTTCTCTTCCTCAGAAACACAAGCAGAAGAAATACAGCACGATACAACTCTAGTGGGTTAGAAGAAGGATTTTTTTCTGTTTTGCTGTTCAGTAAATCAGCCTTTTCATATTTGCCTTTATTTATATCACAAATAAATGCAAATAATACGATGATGAAACATTTTGTTCCCAGTAGAATGAAGCAGCGCCTGGCAGGCTGTGATACAATTTATCCTGGCAGGCCACATGGACACAGTAATGTATTTATTCTTGATCTTTCTGTCTGTGTCAGGTGTTTATTTCTGTGAATTCCAGCCATTTGAGTTATTTTCAGAATGATCGTGGTGAATAATGCCGGCTCATTTTGCTATTTCTCTGAACAGAGAAAATGAGACTTTCCTCTGGAGAGGAGGTGAAGGAAGTTTATGGGAAGCCAAAATGATTTGATGAATTTGTGATGAAAATGATCTTTATTCAGATCAGAAACTGTCTTCCTTCCCGTGACACTTGGACAAAGCAGCTTCGAGGCTGAGAGGGCCGCAGCCTTCCAGAGATTCTGATCACACATTATGAAAACAAGCTGACCTGAAAGATGTGAGAGCATGACTAAAAAAGAACTTTGTGGACAACAAATGATTGAAAATTTCATGTTTAAATGAACAACCTGTCTTCCATGTTCCCTGAGCACTAGTACCTGCTTAAGTTCTTTAAATATTCATGGTGGTGTTCTAGAGTTTGTCAAATCAATGAAAACTATTTTAGAATATTAAGGACTTGCTCTACACTAAGGAAGTCACTTTTGACAAATAGATCATTATAAATTCCATTCAGGGATTCATAAATGATCTTTCATCTCTTTTATTTTCTTTTGATTTCCATAAACACACACGAGTGTGTCCTCCAGAGTCCCTCTACTTCATCAGAAGATGTTTCCCTCTCCTCTGCCAGACAGCGAGAGAGTCGGAGCATTAAACCGGGCACCGGCTCAGATGGGACACTGCTGCTGCCGACTGGCTAAGATCAGCTTTACAGACTTTTTACGTTTTTCTTTCTTCTGTAAGCTCTGAATGTTTTAAACCACATCAAGGATAACATGACAAAATTTCTGCAAATGCTTCAGCAAGTTCCTTTTTATTAACTCCAAAGCCAAAGCCAGGGTCATGTACCCAGCACCGTCCGTCCGTCCGTCCATCCGTCTGTCACCAGCATCACTCAAAAAGTTGTGGAAGGATTTTATTGAAATTTTCAGAAAACATCAGGAATTCAATAAAGGAACAAGTGATATGATTTTGGGATCCGGATCACCACCTGCGTCCATGACGAGGAGATATATAGGGATAATTCTGCTATTAAAGCTTCTAACTCACTTATAAAGTCCAATCATTGGTAAATGTGATTAAATACAATGGCCTAGAGGTCTCTGAGGGCTTCTGCTTTTCTTTTTACTGTGGAGCTGCAAAGTCTGATGGATAATATTCAGCTTTAGGCTTTTTATGCATCAAGCTAACTGTGACATGTCTGCTCGTATCGCCAGTATCTGAACAAAGAAAGGCCATGAAACTACAGAAGAGGCTGATTCTATAGCTGTCTGGACGTCCTGTGGGCAGACCTGGCTTCACTCAGATGTTTAATTTCTTGTTTCTCTGAAAGCACTGCTTGTTTTCAGAATGAAGCCTGTCTGACATAAGAAGTTGCCTTCTTCAGCCTCATCAGTGAGCTCCACATCTGAAAACACAACACCACTTCTGAAAAAGAAGTCTGGCACCGACAATGGCGAGCGCTTGATGAAGATAAGAGGGAGACGGGATGCTCCAGGTCCGTTCACATCCACGTGCTGCTAGCATCACGGGAACCCAGCAACTATTTTTCTGTCATTCTCTACCACTTCCTCTGCATTTAGTGTTTCTGCTCCCTTTGATGTAGAGTCCGAACATCCTTGCACTGGCGCGTAATCACACTTTACAGAGATGTACTGGGGGATCAGAATGAGCTGTACACAGGGATGGGCAGACCTGGTCCCTGACGGCCACTGTCCTGCAGCTTTAACAGATTTCCCTGTTTCAAAACTCTTGATTCAAATGAAATTGATCAAGTTCTACATAAAAACCCGTTAGTTTGAAGGGGCCACTTTGTCTATCGCTGCTGTAAACCATGCCGTGGGCACCGTTACATGCTTTACAGCAGGGTTGGACCAGTGGGAGCATTCTGCTGGTCATGGCTGATGGGAAAATCCTGTATTCATGACATTGTGACCCTAGAATGACATGATCAGATCTGTTTGTATATCTTTACTTATGTAAAGGACATGATGGATCTCCTACTGATGGTTGTAAAACCTCACCGTGGGGGTCAGACACCAGGACCTGAACAGAGTTCCCAAATGAGGATTGTAAACTCTGAAGTCATTTAGGGGAAGGGATGTGTATAAAAAGGTGTTGTTCTAACTGAAACCTCAGTTCACAAGATGTCTGCTGGCTTAGTGAACTCCTTACATGAAAGTCCACCAGAGTTTGTGAGTGTTTTGTGTGAATTTGATGCGGTCAGTTGGTCTCAGCTGGTCATGTGGTCTGTGATCCTGATCTGGTAAAGCTGTGTGATATTCTGTACAGTGTGATGGCCATGTTTTAGTTGTCAAAACCCAAAATGCTGAGGCCCATCTGTGACTGTGTGTGGTCCTTCTTAAATTGGCGGGGACTGTAAAAGTCGTACAGGGTATGTATGGAGATGTCATTGTGTCTCATTCTCTGTTCTTTCTAAGCCTCTCTGAACACAAGAAACTGTACATGTTTGTTCTGGTTGTTTGCTGTCTGCCATCTCTGTTTTGATTACATCAGGTGAAAAGACTGTCCACCGTCGGTTGTGCAGAAGCAGGGAGTCATCAGCTGTAGTGAAACAGTAAAGTTGCATTTTTATTTGCAAACCCATATTGTAGGATGAACTTTAAAGGGTGGCTTTTTCGTCCCTCCTTTGGACTGCTTAATAAATATATTTGTGAATTTCAAACATTTTGTATTATTGCTTTACATCATCATTTGCAGAATTTTTTTAATTATTTTATTATTATTATTATTACTACTACTACTACTATTACTAGTAGTAGTAGTATTAGTAGTAATATCTTTCAAACCTGAACTTTTCATCTTTTTTCCAAACAAACACCACTTTTGTAACTCTATACACACAAAAGGGCTCCTCGAAAGACCGGAGATCAACAAAGAGGGAAGAGACACAAATACTTTCACAACTCACTTACAGGCGAGCTGAGCAATGGCCAGTGGGGAGGAAATCAATAGCAGGAGGGGAGACACCATCAAAGCTGTCCACAGACCAACATCCCGTTACTGTCGACAGGTTTTAATCCATAAAGCTGGAGTCTCCCCCGGAACAAAGAGAGGAGCAAGAGGCACTTCTCTTATCTCTATCAGGGCTTTGAATTACAAAGACCTATCACTGCACATGTATTTAGGCTAAAGATCAGTCTCCTGCGGGGGCAGCAGAGGTTTTATTGTTATCGCATCACAAATAAGCTTGTTTGTTGTAAAATGAAGAGAAAGATAGGATGAATACAGAAGGCTAATGAGCCAAATGGTAATTTTATATAAAGTTTGATGACTATTTCCTGCTTAGCGTTGTGTTTCTGTTCTTTCCATCTGCTGCGTGGTAAAATGCCTCAGATGTCGGTCACGTTTACTGTTTATACAAGTAGTGCACAAATACAGCAGCCGTGACTTATAAAGAAAAAAATACAGAAACTCAAACTTTATTCACAGCTTCAACTTTAATAGCTTCACCCTACAGTCCACGTCGTTTAACTGACAGCAAAGTAAAGCGCCGGGCCTGTGTTTGGAAGTCCGTGTCTTACCGACAGCTGTGCATTTTTCTGTATTATGTGGTAGACAGAGAAAGAGTTCAATAAGCCTTCAAATCAACCGAACCTCACATCACTGGGACAAGATAACAACAGGCAGCAGCCGTATTCCTGTTCTTTACCCTCAAGCTGTTTTCATCATACAGTTAAACAAAATGCATTAAAATACACACCGAATATTAAATCACACAGTCATCCAGGTGCTGACAGTTCCCTGCATCATTTAGATATTTCCTGCAAAAACATAATCTGCCCTTTGCAGAATCATTTGCATCTAACTGTTCATAACGGCTCATACTGTATATATTCCATCTGCTGCTGATTAGATGCTGAGCAGCTTTTCCTTACACTCTGTTTATAAAGTTGTAGCAACACTAAAGTTGAATCCAGTCTAATCTAATCAGCTAGCTGCATTTATTTAATAGTTTTTTAACTCAAACTGCAATTAAATGATGATTTCTCGCTCAAACGGGAGGAGATAAAGCATCCCATGTCTTGTTGACGGGTGTGGGGAGACTGCTCGGAAATGGACAGGTGGATTGGTGATGCAGGTTTTACATCAGTATTGTGGTGAAGACTGGGCTGGGCCCAAGGCAAAGCTCTGGATGTACGGGTCAGTTTGTGTTTCTATCCTCACTGATGGTGACAAGCTGTGAGGAGCTTGAAGTAGACCTGCTGCTCCTCCACATTCCAGATGAGGTGGCTTGGGCATCTGGTTAGGATGCCCCCTGGGAGAAATGTTCTGAGTCCATCCCACTGGGAGGAGGAACTGGGGAAGACTTGGTTTACACTGAAGGGATTGTTTCCCTGCTGGCCTGGGACCCCCCTCCTGGTAGAGCTGGAGGAGGTGGCTGGGAGATAAAAGTCTGG
>JAVQJG010092073.1:0-15631 GCA_036024015.1 Craterocephalus amniculus | reverse complement strand
GACCATAGAGAGAAATCCACAGATGGGAATAGGGTGAAATCATATGATAACAGAGTTATCCCACAAGAAGGGATGTGTGTGTGTGTGTGTGTGTGTGTGTGTGTGTGTGTGTGTGTGTGTGTGTGTGTGTGTGTGTGTGTGTGTGTGTGTGTGTGAGAGAGAGAGAGAGTCCCGGCCCGGTAAAGGTTATGATGACAGGTGTAATATTTCCAAGCAGAGGACCCCATGTGAGGTGTGTTATGAGGCTGAGGCTATGGCCTTTATAGAACCTGCTCTCTGATGACATCATCATCAGCTCACACACAGAAAGAAGCCAGGACATCATCAGAAGACCTCACACCCATTTATGCCCGAGTAGACTTCCAATGTGAATAATTATCTTACAGGAGAGAGAAGTGTGGGAGAGATTGTTCTCCTCCAGCGTTTTGCTTCTCTTTACGAGCGTCTGTGTTTGATGGTGTGGAACCCAAACCTGTCTGAGAGCGAACTGATGTTTCAGAGTCCAGAGGAGGAGAATTTGTGTTGGACAGGCCCTGCCGCTGCTTTTAGCTGGAAGACTGCCACGTTGTAAACGGAAATGTGGAGTCTTTTTTCAAAACAGGAAATAAAAACTTTTTAGTTTACATGATGTGGTTTGAAGATTTAGCCAACAAATTTCTGGAGTAGAGATAAAAACTTAGAAAGCAGAGCAGAGATTCTTACTATAAAACATCGCAGCACCTCCTGAACGGAAACCATGACAAAACTAGACTCCTGGATTTTACTGCTGCTTCCATCATTCGAAGGCATGGACCCCTGCCCCGTCCAGATTATGGGCCGATGTCTAACAATTGCTGCTAACCGTACATTTACAGGCCCTACGCCTTTTTCCCTCTCCCTTACTCTACCTTACTCTTTAGCAAAGCAGTGGAGAAGCTGCAGACCGTATACGTCAGACTCTTTGTCCCTTTATGATCATTAACGAGAATATTACCATCTGAAAATGAACATTTCTGTGCAAATTATGTCAGATTGTCAACTTGTTTTAGTAAAGACCCATGGAGTCCAGCCAGAGAAGATACTGTATATTTTCATAATATTTCTATTTTAGTTTTTGTGCTTTAATATTTAAAGAGACAAAAAAATTACCTCCTGTTCCACCGAAATTTTTTTCCTGACTAATAAAAGCAAAAATACAGATGGTGATGCCCTCTGTCCACACATCTGTTCCATGTCCGCTATTTTTAATGACTTCATTGCAACACAACACTTTAATTTATTTTTTTCCTCAGGGTCAGTCTCTCATTCCCGCTTCTAACCTCCAAAAATTAAAATGAACTGAACTGCAAACCAGATCACAAGATTTACAAACTGACACATGAGGAGAAGGGATAACTGCTGATAAAAAACAAAGCCGCTGTCAGACGAGGTTCCTGAGGAGGACTGCAGACCTTGGTTTATTACAGAAAGCTTGTGTTGCATTTTATTGATCATTGCTGAGCAGCCAAATAATTTACAGTTATGAAAATCAGTTAAAATGAGAGTTTAATGAATAAATCACCAACAAATCTCATCACTTTGCATTCTACACCAACCTGAAGGAAAACGTCCTGATATCGTCTCTGATTACAGCAAACCTGTTCCACAGCATAGCTCCTGTGCTAGCGTTGACGTGAAATGTCAACTCGATGCTGAAGGAACACGTACTTTCCTGTCTCCCCGTGTCCCCTCAGGGCCTCTGTAGTCCTTGGATCCATATGTGGGTCCTGTTTTGTAAAGCAAGCAAGTTATATTAATTAACTGAGATCATTTTTATGTGTTTTAAAAGGACACTGTGTAACTTTTGGCCACTAGGGGGCTAAGCCCTTCGATTTTCCACAGGCAACACGGTACATTTGCAACATTAAGCGTCTGTCTCTTTCTGGACTCATCACACTCAGTGTTCACCTTCTTACTTTGTTCAGATTTGACCAACTCTCAAGGAAAAAGTAGCATGAATCTCAGCTCACTGTGTTTTGTAGCTTTAGAGCAAAGCTGCAGGTCACATGATCCATGAGAGATGGATCTGTTCATGCAAAGTTACAATGTCTGGTTTCTGAAGATGGCAGCCCCCTCAGAGCGCCGACACGTGTAAAACACTGTTAATGGCCCCAGAAATCATCCATTACATCTCACATCAGGCTGATAACAGGGTGAAAAGCTTAACTTTGGGGAACATTACAGGTTTAGGACCCCTAGTGGCCAAAAGTTACACAGTATCCCTTTAAAAAGAAATAATAATAATGATAGAATGAAATAAAAATAATAACAATAATGATAAAAAGAAAAAGTTACAAATGCTCCTATAAGAGCAGGTTATTTTCTGCTGGACTTGTTCAGCAGTGGTACATCCTGGGGAAAGAAGCTGTTCATCAGCCTACTGGTGCTGTTTCTGAGACTTCGGCATCTCTTCCCTGAGGGACACAGCTTGATCTGTGCGTTGTGTGGGTGAGGGGTCCTGGACCACCCTCAGGGACTTCCTGAGGCAGCGTTCGGTGTACAGCTCCTCTAGGCTGGGCAGCTGGCATCAGCTGAGCGCACCACCTTTCTGAGCTGAGCTGCTCCCTCCCGTAGCAGCAGGTGAAGCTGCCAGTCACAGGCTCTCTATCGTCCCTCTTCACCTTATTCAGGAACTCTGCTTTGTCTCGCAACTTCCGACTTGCAACTCGCAACTTGTCTATTGTGTTGTGGTCTGCCCCTGCTTCTGTTGATCGTTACGAGTGCGAACTTAAAATAATAGCAAACACAGCATTGGCTTAAAGAGAAAACACAGCTTCTTACTGAGAGAGTTGCTACCTAGTAAAATAATGATTGCAATGAATAGAAAGTGCCATGCAGGAGCATCTCCACCGTTGCACTAGCTTGTACCAACACCTAGGCCAATGAGACGCTGTGCTGGCTTTCAGAATAACATGCTCTTTTCTTTTTCTTTTCTTTCTTTTTCTTTACCACTGTGTCGACATTGATAGGCTTCGGTGCTTTTCTAGTTCCTCATAGCCGAACCCTCCACACCGAGTGACAACACAAAATAATTAAACATATCGGTAAACATAATCACAGCCCATGTTTTCATGTCATCTTTCATCTCTTTTACACGTCAGGTGAGTCACATATGGTCCCTTGGAGTTTTTCAACAAGGTTTTTGTTTCTTCCCACGAAGTGTTTTCCATTGTCCAATACTGAAAACGCGGCTAACCGGAAGTGCTAACACAAGTCTGAATAAGGTGAATATGGAAGGCCTTGGTGGTTCGCTGACTCAGATCATACAGACGCTGCTCCTCGCTTTTGATCATCCCCAGATATGTGAAAGTTCGCTCCCTCTCCACTGCAGTCCTGTAGGCTGTGGGACCTTTCGCCGCCTAAAGTCCACAGGACCTCCTTGGTCTTGGAGACGTTCATCTGGAGAAGATTCTTTCCACATGACTGCTCCAAGCTGGTCACTGCCTCTCTGCAGCTTGTTTCAGCATCAGCGGTGATCATCCCACCGCCACAGTCTCATCTGCAAACTGCACAAAATGTTCAGTCTATTGAAGGCAGCACAAGCTGGAATACTTTACCGGTTAACATCAGAGACCGCTCCACTTATGTCTCTTTTAAAACACAGCTAGTAGCATGGCTGATCAGCACTGAGTTGCATGGGAATGTGTGTGCGTGTGAACATATATGGGTTTACATTTGTGTATAAATATCCATGCATATGTATGTGTATGTATGTGTGTGTATGCATGTATATGTGTATGCTTATATGTGGGTGTGTATGGTATATTTTGAGCAAGTTTTGTCAGTTCAAATAAACAATGTTTGTCTCATGTGGTCAGACGGGTGAACAGGATGCTTTTACTCCTGCAGGGTTGTTGGGGGATAAATAATCCAACATGCATGAGCTTCTTTCATCTGAAATGAGCTTAAATTGTGATTTGATTCTCCTATTTTGCTCCTGATAAAAGTCGGGTCTCTGCAGACCTCAGTGACACAGAGGTTTAGATTTAAGTGGATTTCGGGGTTTAGTTGCTTTGATTCTGCTGGAGTTACGAGCCGAGGCTCCTCTGCTGGATGTGGAGCGACTCTCCGACCTTATCAGCTGTGCTTTGTGCTATCAGCTGCCCTGCTGTCATCTGCAGGATTATCACCCGGCGGCAGAGCACCAGCTCCCGGCGCCCTGATAAGTGCTCCCATCTCGCTGTGAAAAACCTCTGTCAGGCGACGTTTTGGCAGGAAAAGCTGCAGCAGAGGCTGAGCGCTGGACTTTAGAGGAAACGCTGGCGTGTGCGTTTAACCTTCCCTTTGTTTCTGTTTGTGTGTCTGCAGGCAGTGGAAACAAACCTGGCCTCCAAAGACAGCCACTGGGTGTTCGTCAATGAGGTGAGACTCCGCATACCGACGCTTTCAGACTCAAAGTTCCTGATACATGAGCAGCAGAGATTCTCTACGAAGGAAAGCAGCTTCCCATGTTTTTCATCCTTCATAGCAAACGCTGGAGTTTATATGATTACTGGGGACAGTCGGCGAATGAGCTCCACTTTTCTCTCCTTCAGTTACACACAATAATATTTGATCTGAATATATCGATACCATCAATAGTCTGAGGTTAACAATGATCAGGTGGCATAAGATTAAGTAAAGACGTCGGCTGTATTATTTATTTATAGCTAAAGAATCCAAGGAAAGAATCTTAGCTCAATATATTAGTTTGGTTTGTTTTTGGGAGATTTATTTATCATTTATGATCATTTTCATTTATTTTTCATCTTTTTAAAGTTTATGATCTTTTTTAATTCAACAGTGTAAAAAATTGTATGAATTATTGAAATTGTGTTATTTATTTTTTAATATTAATCATTAATTTTTACTGATTCATCATTGTTGTTTTAGTTTGATAATTATTTATTTATTTATTCATCTTCATTCATTCATTTGAAAAAACTGACAGAAAAAAATGTGAGCTTAAGACTTTTTTGGTTGGTTTTTGGAGGACTTATTTATTAACTCACCTGTTCAGGTCAGAGGTGAGTGTGTTCAGAGACACACTGAAGCCTGAAGAGAGGAAAGTTTTTTAAATCACATTTCAGCCCTGAAACACTGAAAGGATCAAAGTTCTCTGCAGAATCCAAACATCCATAAATCGTGTTTTTAGGGAAGAGAAGCCAAACTTCCATTAAAAGTCAGCATCCTTATTTTCACAGATCTGTCAGACATGCAGTGAAACTACTGTATGTAACCAGTAAAACCATGTAACCAGTAAAACCATGTAACCAGTTAAACCATGTAACCAGTAAAACCATGGGGTTCGTATGACCATGTTAGTTAAATGTGATTATATTTGATTGCACATGCTGTTAGCATGAAAATGTTCCAAACCGCCTATTTCCCATGTGAAAAATGTGTTTCATGTCTTTATGTGCAAAAACTCCACACATCACTGCATGTGGAACATGTTTTTTTTCTGTGAGGGAAGTAAACACTTGAAAGTACTTGAACAGTAAAAGACCCATAGATGGCAGTTGCCATGTAAGATTACATAGTCTGTTTTAGTTCAGATTCCTTGCTTGGATAATTTTTTCATGAATAAATAAATACATTTAAAATATAATAATTATTATTGCCAATATCATCCTCATAATAATGAGAATGATAATACTAATCACTTTAGGGGTGGAGAGGGGATGTAGGTGGTACAACTGTTGGAAATTATTTCCATTTTCAAAAATTCTGTGAAAAAAACGTGAACAAAAACAGAATCAATCATTTCTCATAGCTTATTCCCAGTTGAACGTAAATGCAGGTTTTTCTTCATGGAAAATATGAGCTGGTTCTGGATCTGATGGCCGCAACAGGTCTGGAGAGAGGCCACACCGGATCCTGATCAGGTCCAAAAACTGGATCCTGCTCAGGTTTAGGAGCAGATCACAGGATACTTTCTGGTCCAGATTGAGAAAAAGTTTGATCCTGTTCACACAGAAACCTCGTTATTTAACATAATCCCATGATGTGGATGAAGCTGGATGAAATCGAGGCGTTTCCGTGCGACTCCGGAGGGGTGATGAAGCGCAGGCATGTCAACAACCACCGTGGAGCAGTGAAAGTTTACTGGGCATCGTAATACGCCGCCGCTCACATGACCCGCAGATTGGAGTTTATGGGGTCAGAGTGATGATGAGTGTGGAAATAAAGCACAGCTGCACGGCTCGGCTGGGACAACAGGAGGCATAAAACCCACAAATACGCTGCAATCCCTCGTTTCTGCTTTTATTTCTGGTTTATTAAAACGTAAACATTTCTACGGAGGGAGGCTGAGGAGCTTTGGAGAACGGTCTGGACCCTCTCAGACCAGCTTTCTGTCTTTTCTTCAGAGTTCAGTTCTCCAGGATCATTGAAGGACTTTCCAAAGCTCTTCCATGGAAAGTGATTTCTTTCCCGGATGGACTGAAAACTGTCAGAGCTTCATCCAGTGCTTCCCCATAAATGCTGATTTTGTCTTTACTGGTTCCATCGGACCCCTGAGCTCCGGGTTCTGGAGCCTTTTCTCCCTGTTTCCCTTTTATCAGAACGGCTTCCTGACAACCACGTTTCCATGGAGACCATTCCTGACGAGGGTTTGGCCAGCAGCAGATGGATCATCTAAAGGAGCAGATGCGAGTCAGGTCCTGGTCCAGGTCTTTAGTCCCGACTCGCCCGGCGTGCGCTCCAGGTTGGCGGTCTGACCTTTGCTGGTTCCTCACATGGAACCAGAGAACTGGGAACACTGGTTCACCCTGTGGGGAGGCTGCTTCTGTCTGAACGTGGCAGAAATCATTTAAGTGGCTGAACGAAGATTAAAAATCACATTTTTCTGCTTAAACAGCAGAAGTCAGAGCAGAGCAGTTTAAGTGATTCGTGTGTGGCTGCTGGGAGGAGAAGGTTCCCAGTCCTTCAGGGTTCTGGACAAGCATGGTGTCCTGCAGGCTCGCTGTGCGTGACAGCCTGTCAGCCTCCAGCCTGCCTCATGCTCCCTAAATACTCTTCATCCTCTTCCTCACACGCCGGGGAGGCTTTGGCAGCTGCTGTGTGAGCATCTCAGACAGGTAGCAGCTAGTTTCTGGCCCACGATGGCTGCGCGGTTACATGTCAGGAGCTGCACACGGGTTCATTTCCATTTCCTTATCGTCTCTTTGTCCTGCTGCTGTCAGTCCAGGATGTCGGAGTTCAGCACTAGTGAAACAGAAGAAAAATAGTCTGGCTGCTGAGGTATGTTTTCCTAATTTAAAATTTTTAAAACAATTCAATGTGAAAAAGGAAAAAAAAGGTAAACAAAAAAAAATTTTAAGCAATTTTTTTTTTGGCCATTATAGCACAACGATGGTATAGCTGCTGTGTTATATTTTCCCAAATAAAATAATTTTAAAACATTAAAAGATTTATATTTGAATTAGGGAAAAAAGGTAAAGAAAGATTTTTTAAAAGCAATCTATATTTTACTTGTCTTTTCGGGCATTATGCGAGAATGATGGTCAGGCTGCTGTGTTGTTTTTTAAAATTGAAACAATTCTTTTTTACATATCCTGTTGGACTTTTAAGCAGCAGAAAAATGGTCTAGCTGCTGTTTTGTTTTCCCAGAATTTAAACGCTTCATTTTCAGCTTGTTCAGCTATTCCTGCTGAATGAGTTTTAAAAACTGACACATGTGATGTGAAGTTATTTTTAACTCCACCTGTTATGGAGTTAAAAATACAGAAGAGCATCAGGACCATTGAAGAAAAAACTGAATCCTGAGATCAAAGCCCTGATACTCCTCTATAAAAAAGCTCACAAATTTCGACAATACTGAAAAATCGCACTTTGAATCAAATCACCCAAAAAATTGTAAAAGAATTGAATCAAGAGGAGACGACATCGATCAAGTCTCAGGTTTTATGCATAGGAGGTTGAATAATTGCTAGAATCCAGATGATGCACCATGCAGGAGATAGATGAGCATAACTCTGCTGTTCAAAATATCATCACAAGTTCGGTTTTCTGAAAACGCCCTCGTGCCCGGCATCATAAAACGCTGCGGCTCTGAAATGTTGGGGCTATTTTTCAGGTAGTTCTGCTCAGAAAAACAACCAGCTGAGTTTCAGACAAACCCGACTTTCAGGGTTTCACCCTTTATCTGCTGCACCGATGGCAATTATTCAGGCCCGGAGGACGAGAGGAGGCTTTCAGAGAGAAGTGAGAACAAACAGATCTGCTGAGAGAAGAGAAGCAGCAGCAAGGGAGGATGGTAATTAGGTAGAGAGGAAGAGGCTTGCAGTGATGGAGGGATGGCGGAGGTGAAGCCTCGTGGACGGACAGAGTCTGTGAAGCAGCAGGTCCGACTCATAATTCCTCTTAGAGTCTGTGATGATGAGCACGCCAAGGCTTCCCAGACACTCCGATGGTCGCAGTTAGAAAACGGCGTCTAAAGAGCAGAGGAAGCCAGAAGAGAGGAAGAGGAGGAGGAGGAGGAAGATGCTTGACTGACAGGGCCCTGAGCAGCTGGATGCATGAAGGAGGGAAATCCCTGAAAACGAAGTGAGCCTGGTTTATGTTTTTCGCTGAAGTTACACAGTGATAAATATGGTGATGCATCTGGATTCCCAGTATTTATACCAACTGGCACGTTAACTGCTCCTGTTTCACATGAGGGAAATGTCAAAAAAATCGGAACCGAAATAAAAAAATTCTCTTAGTCGTAGAAGCTGACTTATTTATCAGTTAAACTTAGATTTTCCTAGGAGAACGCTCTTACTGGCTGATGGGAATCCGGAAGTTACAGAAGTTAAACCCATTGGCAGAGAAAAAGCGTCATGCCAAAGATAAAAACTAGCCGCTATCGCTAATCTTCGAAAGATTAAAATAAATCAGGTATAGCTCCTTTGAGATTCATTCAGCAGGAAAATGTCTGAACCAGCTGGAGATGAAGCCTTTAAGGTAAACATATTATGCTTTTGAATCCTTCCTTTTCACATGTGAATCATTCATTTATGGTTTATATAAAGTAGAACTGCAATCCTTTGGTCTGAAATCGTCGTTAGTATAGCTCCACACACCCTCCTTAACCCCTATTCTGAGGTGCCTCTGTAGAGCAGCTCGTTTTGTTGCAGTCTCTTTAAATCAGAACGAGACATTTCACGCCCCCCCCCCTTCCTAGTCACAGAGCGCTTTACTCGGTTCGACTCCACGCCCTTCCGCCATTATTGTAGTTTTCTAGCAGCGATACGATTATCTATCGGCAGAAAAGTGATTTTTGACTTGTCTGCTTGCAACTTCGGCATGACATACTGTATGCTGCCTTCATGTGGTATGGGAAAGATGACAACAAGTTTAAATGGAGATACCATATAAAAGAATGTATGCAACAACAATTGAGTCGGCTACAAGCAGCAGCAGAGAACATTTAGCATAACATGATGTTTACCATACACAATCGTTTCGCTGCTCTTGGCCATGTTGAAAGGTCAAAGTTGATCTCAGCAGCTTGGGTATCATAAGATTTTCCAGTTTTCCAGTGGAAATTATGACATGAGTGGGTGTTCATGTCGTCGGTTTTTGGTATTTACCATAAATACGATAGCACATGAAGGCAGCATAAACCTGGACTACAAAATTGAAGCGAAGAGAAAAAATGGCGAATCATGAAACTGTTTACTCGGACGTCCATAACCATGTTTAGCAGATCCGCAGAAAATACACTGACATTATAGACAAAAAAACGTTATAGTGAATGGAGAAAACGAAACAGACTGAAAAATATTACCCTAAAAGAATACTAAGAATGAATTACATTTTTATGCACTCCTGAACCCTGAACATATATTTAAGGGCTTAAAAAAGCGGATTTTGCATGCCATGTCCCCTTTAAATCTGGAAAAAAGGCACCGCAGCCAGACGATCATGCTGCTGATTTTTTTGTATATTTTTTTCACCGATTTAGAAAAATAAAAGATAAAATTTAATTTCATTTAAAAATCATGAGACAAAAAGTAAACAAAGGTATTTCTCCTTTGAGCACCTTTCCATCTGATCCAAATAACTAAAAATAAAAGTCCTGTGCGGCCAGAAAGAGTGTCAAAATAAGATTTATGTTTACATAAATAATAAATTTAATATTTATATTAATAAATAAATGCACCAACATCCCATGATAGTTGGTGCATTTAACATTGGAACAACAGCAAAGTGGCTGCGCTGATATTCCTGATGGAGGGCAGCAGGCAGAGGAGGCGCGACCGCGGTGCTTTCGCGTTCAGTGGGACAGACGGTAACTTGCCCGAACTGCGCATGTCATTCGTATTCTGGCCACATTTGGGCCGGTGAGTGTTTACAACGGAGCCTGAAACAAGTCGCATCCTAGCTGTAATGTAAACAGAAATCAGACTTAAACACAAACCAGTTTCATGTCACATTCGTGTTACTTCAGGCTGCAGTAGTCTAAAAGACGTGGGTCTATAAGCAGTTGATGCAGGCACATCATAAGAGCTACTGAAAAATAGAAAATAAACAATGCAATGTGTAAAACTGCATTAATTTGGCCTTATAAACAGAGCCAGTCAAATTTAATTAATATTTACCCTTTTCTGGCATCGGAAGAGGTCAAAAGGAATTAATTATCTAATATTTTTTCATTGAAACAGCTGAATTTGGAAAAATGAAACCAATGAAAGAATATCTTTGCCATACGAGTTGTTGCTGGAAAAACTATGTTGGGTAAAGAGGCGTGAACAACTTTTACTTTTACTGTTTGACTCACTGACAACACAACATGGGTCTCTCCCAACCAGCTGATGGAAACAAGCCTGAAGCCTTTTTTCCCACAGGGAGAGAAGCAGTGTGAGAAGATGAGAGGATTCATGGAGGTGGTGCACCCAGCACAGAGAGGGGGCACCAGCACACAGCCCTGAGGCACCCCTGAGGACATGTTGTGTCCCTCAAAACAAACCCGCAGAGCGTCTTGTGAGGATGGATTCCAGCCAAGAGGGCAGTTATTCCATTATCAGAAAATGAAGATATCAGGACCTGGTTTACCATCCTGAATCCGAGATTCCTGCACTCTGCTTTTAGTCCACCTGACTCACAATTCGTCCATTTCGGCGCCAGGTGTAACCGTAATTACTATCACATATCTCTCCAGATATTTTGTCTCAATATTTCCCTCTGTAATATTTGTTATCAGATCAATGGGAACGCTAACATTAAAGGGACTATGCCCGATTTCACGTCCGGCTAGCTTAGTTAGCGATAGCGGCTATTTTTTATTAGCTTCTGTGTGACGCTTTTTCTTGGCTAAGGGGTTTAACTTTCATAATTTGACTCCGGATCACTAGGAGAACGCTATTACTGGCTGATCTGAGTCTGGACGTTCCAAAAATTAACCCGGCAGAGAAAGAGCGTCACGCCAATGCTAAAAAACTAGCCTCTTTCGCTAACTAAAATGCCCTGGACTCGTACATTAGCGCAATCAATGAGTCATTAATTGTAATGAAATTATCACTTTTACCAAATTCTATACCACGTAGAAAACCGTTTTTCTTAGAAAGATTGAAATAATATCAGGTATAGTTCCTTTAAAGACGAAATTACATACAATGATTTTACGAGTTTTATTTTTTTGAACTGAGGTTAATTTTTTTTTCATATATTCACATTCGACAGATACACAGTCCACCAATCAGAGAAGGCCAGAGTCAAAAGCTATGGAAGAGACTTCATTCAAATCACAGACTGTAAAATAAACAGAGGAAGCTTAAAACCAGGTGACCCGCAGCTTTTCTGAAGCATAGGCTTCACGTTTATTAACTAATGTTTGAGAAATGAGAAAAAAATCAGTGGGACGATGATTTGACAGAGATCCCATTCAGTGTCTGTAGCTTGCAGCTCTACGTCCTGAAGCTTGGGGACTAAACCCTGAACCCCCGAGTTCTCCTGTCTGCTCTAGAAAACGATGCACCCAGAGTCCTACAATATTTTCTTTAGCCTGCATGTCAGTACCTTATCAACGTTGTTTGCTGATCAATGTGTTTGTTTGCTTAGAATCTTCATCATTCATGTGCAGGGACAAAAAGTCGATATTTCACCTCCGAATCATTCGTAACTTTGTGTAACTATTATTGTGTAACTTGAAACTGCTTTTTTCCAGCTTGGTCTGAACCCTCATAGACAAACCTTCTGTTAAAATCCTCTCCTCTGTCTGTTTGCTTCTGAGATAAATGAAAGAAATGATGTCTTCATGAGAGGCTGCTCAAAACAAAGAGCATAAAGATCCATTTAAAACCACTTCTTTAAGTTATCTGGTACGAGCCGACACAATTCTACTTAATCTTTTCTGTGTGTAGTTAAATGACTTGACAAAGAAAACAGTACAGGCCCAAATAAAAACCTTCCATGGGGAACTATTCATCAAGCTGCTTTAGAATATGAGGAGAAATATGAAGAGATGATGGTTTTACACAGAACTGCAGGGTTCTGGACAACAGCATCATCATGACAACAAAAATAGACTGAGACTGGTTTATAAAAATACTTCATCTTCAACATGACAGCTTGATACCTCCCACCACCCCTTCCCTCTTTATCTAAATGAATATTGTCATTTATTTAGAATTCATACCAAGCTCTATGCTCAGTACTTCTATGCTTCCTGTAAACCCTGGTTCTGCTGTCGGGGGAAACTGTGGAATCTGCTTCTTCAGATGGTTCAAAGTAATTCAGTAGTTGCGAAGCTTATCTAATGCAGTGAATGTAAAATAATATTAATAATTAATATTTGTAAAGCACTTTGTAGGAACTTTTTTGCATCGCCCGGGTAAAAAGTCGATGTACTTTTTAACAAAAAAAGTAAGCATTAAAGTCCATGTTATTGTCAATTATTAGGTCTTCAAATCCCCCTCCCTTGCACTTAATATTTTACATTTTGCATTTTCATGTGGGAAGTTATTGAAGTGTTAAAGTTGTAGTGTTAAAGAAATGTACTTTGATTTAATAATTCTGATCAAGAATGAGGATGGTTGCAAACTGATTGCAGTGAAAGAAGTAAAACATATTTAGATTTAATATTTTATAGCACTTTTTATGGTAAAAATGTCATTAAGGGCTGCTTAAGTGTACGTTAACTCACAAACATCTGAAGATACATCTCTAATTTCTGTTATTTTATTAAAAGATTTTGGGCTTATGTTGATAAAAACTGAAGGAAATCATGAAATGAAAATGAGCTAAGCGAAAATGACAGCAGCACTTCTCTTTGAAATGCAAATCGGATATTTTTGTGGGTGTAAAGATCCCCAGGTTACATCAGTGATTCACCAGGTGCAGGCGTCGGCAGCCACAACCGAATCCAGCCTTTGTTTCCTCGTCCAGGAGTTCTGGTTTTCTCCTCGGACTTCCTCTTATCTACAAACAAAAGCAGAAGCTAATTGTTGGGTTGCAGATGATGAGAGCAGGGATGTTAAAAGGCTGAGATAATTAAACTGAGACTCCTGGAGTTTATTGTATGGAAATAAAGGCGCTGTTAGCTGTGCTTTGAGTTAAACTGACACAATGTTTCATATTTTCTGTTCACCAATCGGATAAATATCTGGATTAACTTTCATGTGAGTCATTTTGTGCAGTTTTTTCTTATATATTTACTTCTCATTACATCTAATTCACAGTTGAGTTGTTTTGTGTAAACGTACCAGCACCTACCTTTACACACGAAGAAACCAAACATGTAAGTGAAGCGCATTGAGATGAAGTTGTTATGAATTGGCGCTATACAAATAAATCTGAACTGAATTGAAAAGATTTACGAAACATTGCATTACACTGCACTGTGACCTTATTGATTGATGGATTTGTGTGCCTAGCCCAGATAGCCTTATATGACACCACTGACAAATAATACAAAACACAAGAAGGTGACCAGCAGCATAACACATATTAACAAATCATCTTACATAGGGCACGAGGTCCTTTATAATCCAGGATACAAGGCTCCTTGTCTGAGTTTCCACGCTTTTTCCAAAAATGTAGTCAAGCTGAATATTTCATTTTTAAATAACCAGCTCAACATTTCTCCATCAGTCATCCAAAACAAATCAGGCATTTTACTATGAACTCAAACATCACAGTTCTGAGTTCATAGTACGGGACAATGAAACAGAAAAGGCCTTTCATCTGCAACAACCTCTAAATCACACACAACACCATAGCTTTCCTTTTCCGGGACAACTTTATAGCTCCCCACCTCCACCTGCAGAGGCCATACCCCTGCTCTAAGCTGAGCACATACAGACCTCTGTGTTCTTCTTAAATTACATTTAATATAAATATCAGTGGACAAATCATTTTTATTGTCAATGTAGCTCCTTAACTTAGGCTTATTCAACACCTGCCATTTCCATTGCTCTTTATAAGAGTCGAACAGGGTCTGTCTTAGTTGAGTTATGTTACCTTGTAAATGATTTATTAATGAGTGCTGGGCATTTGCAAAAGAAAAAATCAGCAGAACCTCCTGTGACCGAGGATATTTGTGAGCTTTATCCCAATTGAAAAAATTCCGAGTAATTCCGAGTCTTCTGATAAACAAATAAGATGATTCCATGATCTAATTACATTACATTGTTTTATGCGATGTTGTGCTCCATGTCACAGTTGCGTTAACGTCACAATAATACATTATACAATTATATTGCAGTTTGTTGCATGATAGCACATGGTGTCGTTTGGCGTTACATTTTGTTGTGTTACATTGCATTAAGTTGCCTTACTTTGTGTTGTTACACTTATGTTTGTATTACATATCCAACATGTGCTATGTTGTATTGCATTTCAATACAATGAGTTACGTTATAGTGCGTTACATCAAGTTCTGCTGTTGTACGTCACATTATGTTTTGTCACTTCGTGTTTTGTCACTTCGTATTTTGTCACCTTTCATTTTCGTTAACATCCTGTTTACGTTACATGTGTTACATCTACATTCTGTTGCATTTCACTGCATTCCGTCACGTCTCGTGTTTTTCTGCATCTCATTTCATTGCATTTATCTAGGTCAGTCTACATCGCGTTTCCTTTTGTTAAAGTTAGTTACACTGCGTTACATCCCGTGCATCGTCATGGTACGTTCGTTCTAGAAAGTGCCGCTAGGTGGCAGCAAAGTTGTAGTGTCTCTGTCTTAGCTCTCATGATTTTTGTATAGTAGCGTCTTTTTTTACATCGGCTTAATGTTTGGTGTGTCCAGGAGGATTTTTCATGCTGGTCAAAAGGCTGAGCTGCACGGAAGATTTTCAGCATATTTTTTTGCTCTTTCAAGACTTGTGTTATGCTGTGTCTCAATGGCAATGACACTTCTGATAAAACTTACCAAACTAAAGATTATCAGTGAAATAACACTTCAAATCCCAAAGTAGTTGAAAGTAAAGAGAAGAGGATGCAGAGCAGGAGAGCAGCAGAGAGGAAACGGTGGAGATTTAAACCGTTTCTTCCAGCTGCTGTGACGGGGAACGCGAGATCGCTAGCTAACAAAATGGAGGAGCTGCAGGTGCTAACCAGGTGTCAGAAAGAACCCAGAGAGCAGCATTATGTGCTTCACCGAGACATGGCTGCATGAACACATCCCAGACTGTAATGCGTCTGT
>JAVQJG010092070.1:0-11085 GCA_036024015.1 Craterocephalus amniculus | reverse complement strand
AGCGAGAAACTAGGCGACAGACGAAGAAGAATGTTGTAAACAGAGGCATCTTACGGTTGTCTTGAACAGGCTACGGCTAGTTAGCATGGCTTCAAAGGCATCTAGTAAAAGTAATTATCACAGCAGTATAAAAGCAAATATCGAATCGCAGAGTAAACATGCATATTTGTCCAAACGGATTTACGACCGGACTTATAGCGGTAGTCTCGTGTATCGCGAGACCTCCAAACCAAAACAAGCGCGAGCGTCAATGGGCTAAACTGCAAGCGCCGTTTCTGGTAGGGGGAGACCCGCTGGAGGAGGAAATGTCCGCTTTTTCATCAGAACAGGTCAGTCAAGCAAAATACTTACTTCCAAGCTGCTGTGTGACGATGATAATGCTGCATAGAGCCGCTTTAAACTCAGATGATATCTTATGCTTGCAGGAGTCTTTTTGTTCCATATAAATTCTTTACCCAATGGAGGAAAAGATTGAACTCGTACTCACAGGCATGTGATTAATGCATGTGGGGTCATACCATCTCAGGACAACAGAAAGCTAATGAGTGGGAAATAGGGTGACTGGGTAGAAAGGCTTTGCGCTCTGGTAATAACATCAATACCTTATATCTTATAACCATTTGTTATGTAAGAATAAGGTCGTGCCCCAATTGGATGAGTTCAAGTATCTTGGGGTCTTGTTCATAAGTGAGGGAAGGATGGAGCAGGAGATCGAAAGGCAGATCAGCATCTATAGTTATGCGGACTGTGCATTGGCCTGTTGTGGTAAAGAAAGAACTGAGTGAGAAGGCAATCTATTTCCCACCCTCACCTATAGTCATAAGCTGTGGGTTGTGACCTAAAAAACAAGATTGTGAATATTGATTGGGTTGGCTCTCCTTTAGAGATAGGGTGAGAATCTTAGTAATCTAGGAGGGGAATATAGAAGAATCACTGCTCCCTATCTAGAGGAGACACATGAGGTGGCTTGGGCATCTGGTCAGGATCCTGGATGGATGGATGGATGGATGCATAGCCTCCATCTAAATTTATACTCTGCATCCTATTCGATTACATCAATGAACTTCAAGTCTTTTTTTACCCTTTCATCGGTTTATCTCCTCCTTGGTCTTCCTCTACTCCTCCTGCCTGACAGTTTTAAGCTCAGAATCGTTCTCTTGATACATTTATTATACCATACCTCCACTGTAAATGTCCAAACCATCTAAGTCTGGCTTGTTTGACTCGGTCTCCAAAAGATCTAACATGTATGTTCCTTCTAAAGTAGTGATCCCGGATGATATTCATCCTTGACACTCCCAAAGAAAACATAGTATTCTCTGCTGCCTCGCTTTTTGCCTCCTGTCTTGGCCAAACAGTACAATGTTGCTTGTCTCAACACTGTCTTTACACCTTTCCTGTCATACTCTTTTGTCCTACCTGACACTTTTCTCCACCCGTTCCAACCTGCTTGTATACATCTCTTCACACTCTTCCTTCCTGTGGACTGTTGACCTAAAACTCCTCCACCTCCATTGTCTTTACTCCCTGTAACCTCACAATGCAGCTTAGGTCCCCTCTCATATGTACACTTTATTCTGTTCTGTTTTACTTAATCTAATCTTCATCCCTCACCTTTCCAGGATACATCCTCTAGTTTAGATTTCCCTCCATCTGTTCCCTGTTCTCACTACAGAGCATAATGGCATCAGCAAACATCTTAGTCCATATAAAAGGAAAATTTTAACAAAATTATGTCTGAGAACGTAAAATGGAAGAACTTCAGGAACTCCTCTAATTAGATCTGTATTTTGATAAGGGCAGGAGGATTTTCATAGGACAGCTCATGGGAGAAAAGAAAGTAAACAAAAAAAGAAAGAGACTTACTTCCTATACTGTATTCGTTTCTTTAGTTTTCTGCCCTTCTGTATCTTGGAATGTGACCACTTTTGATTAAAAGGAAATAAAAAAATTAGAGAAACGATCAAAAGTCAAATATATTTATGCAATTTTAATTAAGGCTTTTCAACTTCTAATTCTAACTTCATATTTATTCATGTGTGCTGATATGTTTGCCTCACATTGAATCAGAACTTGTTCTTCCTTCAATGTTATGCTAATCAGGATGAGGTAATCGTTCCATTGAAGGTTATTCATTAACCTGACTTGCAGTTGTGTGAAGAGTGGCACGTAGCTCACAAAATCTATTACGTGGACTGCAGAACAAACTGCCTCTGTGAAAATATAACTGGTTATGCTACTGTGTTATACTTTTAGCAGGGATGGTAGTAGTCCGTTTCTACATTCTTTGGAAAACTCATGGTTGAGATTCTGGACAAATTTTTAACATGGCAGCTGAACTTTTAAAAAACTTTCATGTGCAACAGTCAACCCACAGGTGGTTGCCTTGGTTACATAGGGTTATATAGTGTACCTGTAAAGCTGATGCATAAATGCAACCCTCACACTGGTGGACTATGTAAAAAAATCATCTGAAGTAGGAGGACTATTTTATTAATCCCAGAACATTCCATTAATGCATTAGTAAGTGTTTTTGTTGGAGAATTATATCAGTGAAATAATATTTGTCCAGTTCCCTACATTTCTGTGGCAATCACATGGAGACAGCACACAAAAAATCTTCCTGCTTTTGTTTGTTTTACCCTCAGCACTATCAGGGTTGTTCAGCCCGGCTTTAAGCTGTAGGCGGACACCTGAGTTCCCAACCAAGGGTAAACTTTTCTCTAAATTTTACAGCATGCTAATTGTAAAACCTTCAGGTGGAAGTTTTCTTTGTGAAATCAATCATTTTACAAACATGAGTTACTTAAATGTGCTTGAACTTAATGAACATGAAATATATCATCTGTGGCTCATTAGTTTCCACGTAAGCACAGTCCATCAGACTCATATTCAGATGATTCATGTCCTTATGAAATGGGGAGTGTATTGTTATCATTGCAAAATAGTTTTATATTTTTTGTAGTAAAAATTATATTATGATCCTTAATTACATAAGAGTGTTTTCTCATGTCTCACTTTGTGTGTTATTATATCCTTTCCTTTCATTTCTTCCATGAGACTGAAACACTAAAGTAACTCATTGCATCTTTATTTATTTAAAACAAAAATATTCTGATCATCAAGATTCACTTTATTGTCTCTCAAAGAGAGAAATTTGTTCTGGGTCAATAATCATCGCATTTTGGTTAAATTTCACATCTTATGTACTGTATAGGTCACCAGCTCTGACATGATGTTGCATATTTTCTCCCAGGAGGTTTTTGAGTAGCTCCCCTCATTATTTCTGCCTGTGACCTTAATCCACTGTTTGACAGCGCTGGACATGAACCGTTTCCCACTTTGGGAAACTAAGCTTTACGTCTGGACAAGTGAAAATTTTCGTGCAGTTATTCATATGATGCTTTGTATTGAGCTTTACCAATTACAAGTTCACAACCAAATAGGTTTTAATATTGGTCTGGGGCATAATTCACCAATAGTATCTCAAATATCTTATCTAAGGAATGAATCAGGAAAGAAAAATCACACCAAATCATGACAGATAGAAGTGGCTAGCACTAGTTTGCAAGAGCATTAGAGAATTATAAGAGAGAAACATAAAAGAATTAACATTCTCTGTCAGCTCTACTTGCAGCTCTCCAGACCTCACAGCATGATACTGTAGTCCTGAAGTGTATAAAGTTTTCTCAACTATATAGTGTTGTAATGTAACGTATTACAGTTTTGCTAGTACGGTTTTAGAAAATTTCATCAAAAATTTCAAACAGTGCTACAAAATAGCTAACGGTACCTTCAGACCAAACGTGATTTTGGCGTCAAAGATGCGTGTAACTCCCAAAGTTGGACACTTGGTCACTATGTCAGACTCTGGTTTTTCGGCGTCAAGACACCTTTAACGTGCGTCGAGGGCAGACAGTGTCTGACAGCCTTGACTCGCGTCAGCAGGATTTTCCTTCAGTTTATTTACATGATGGTGGACGCAACAGACAGAGAAACACAGCTTTATTGTATGTGATCAATAAACTGAGCCGGGCATCTCTGCGCCATGTCTCATTCTGTGGGTAGACCCACAGTGTTAACACACAGTACTTGCACCCAGTTGGATTTTGGTTTAAAACGCTCCTTTAAGATAAGAAGGAAACATAAAAGAAAAGAAAAGCCAATTAAACTCAGGAAAGACCATTGCATACATGTATCGCTTCCACCTCAGTCACCTGTCGGGTGTCCAGTGATGTCACCGCTGGTAAAACTCAATTGTAAGTCGCTTCGGATGAAAACGTCAGCTAAATGACAGTAATGTAATGTAGGAGTAACAACGGCTCAGGAGCTAGAGTATGAAGTGCTGGTATGAACTTTATCTTTATCCCTGTCATTATACTATTGTGTCCTTGGGCAGTTTACCCACATTGCCTCCAGTGTCTACAACACTGTGTGTGAATGTGCACAGTTGGTGGTGGTCAAAAAGGCCATTTCCATTTGTCTGCCTCTGGGCAGCTGTGGCCACACTTGTAGCTTACCGTCACCAGTGTGACTGTGGAGTGAATGAATATTGGTTACTGGTGGTATTATTAATAAGAATTCCTACAGAGTTCTGAGTGAGAAAAGAATTTCAAGTATTTACCTTACCAGGAGTCCCAGGGAAAGAGGAATTAGCTTAATTTAAGATTAAATTCCATAACCAGCCTATTTTGGATTTAATTTAAAAGATGAGATTGTGTCATGCTGACAGAATTAAAACTGTAGATACAGTACTTCTTGACATATGACGAATGCAACGCAATGCATGTTGCTGAAAGAAAGGTCTTCCTTCGCTTCAAAAACGTGCGCCCCATTTCCACTGAGCGTTACGGTACGGGTTGGTACGGTCGGGTGCGCTATTTTGAGCATTTCCATGGTAGAAGCATCACATAAAACCGTACCAAACTGTACCATTATTTCAGTTGTGGCTCCATCACAAATGGTACGGTACAGCTTGGGCGGAGCCACTGGCATCACGCAATACAATGCATTAATTGACAGACAGAAACAAAAATAAAACACCGGTCAGTCCTGCTGGAAAGTAAAGAGTAAACAATGAATCCAAACAGCAACAGGATCTGTTCGGCAATGGAACTTAAAAATGCCCTCTTACAGTTGGTGATGAAGTCATGTAAAATTAGTTGGATGAAGCGGTGGGGAATTACAACGTATAGGGAGACAGATCTCATGTCATTCTGGTTTGTTGGTGTTGCATGAGTATGACGCCGTGCAGTACAAACCCTACATGCTGGTGGCGGCCTGACTTGCAATGGAAACACTTTTCTGAATGGGCTGTACAATTCAGAAATGCACAGAACCATGTGGACCCGTGCCGTAACCCTTAGTGGAAACCTGGCATAAGTTAACTTTTTTTTTTTTTGTATATAGGGTGGGTGAATAAAGCTGGATTTGGGTTTACAAGCCCCTCTGCAACAGTGTCCCTCCATATCATACTGTGTCCATTGGAGGAGACACTGGAAAGCCAGTCGGGTTGTAAGTGCTTTGGTGTGCAGTGTGTGCCGTGACCCCTAGCAGGGCCTATTAGAGGAAATGTCTCTGTGGTCTACATGCCTCCAACCTCACTGGCAGCCACCGAGCAACATCAATTACACCCACAGCAGCTCCAGCTTATAGCTACACTAGTATATTGCCATCACCACAGGGGTAATTGGTCCACTATATACTTCCAATTCCGAGCAAGTCTCAGCCTATTTTTCCAGTCACTCGACATTGGTCATGTTAAAATTGCTGTTGTAGCCTGCAGCTTCACTATGCGCTTGGATTGAACAAGAAGGGGGGGGGTAAAACACTGTAACAGCAGTGATGACACTGATCAGCTGTGAGAAATATATGCATGTAGTCCTGATACACTTTCTGTTTTGGTATAACTCATTTCATTGGCCAGATACATCACAGTTCAGAAACGAGGTGGTTTCTTAACGTATTCTTCAGAAATGGTTACCCATGCATAATGCATCTGGAACCCTGCAGCGAGAATGACTTAAATGTCCTCCTCGTCAGTGATGCACACATAAACTGTTCTTGTTGGGATTGGACCTGCGACCTTTTCATTTACTTACCAGTTTCCCTCCCCACCAGGCAAATGTTGCCACTTAAGGTCAGCGGACAGTTTTGTAAAGGACTGGATGACAATGATAATTACTTCCATTTGTTAGGGTCCAGGATTATGCAAATGTCTTCAGTATTTTCTGTTTATAATTCTTGAATAGATAGATATTTGTCACGACAGCCAAGGCAAAAACAAACCTTCAAACACTCCATAGACCAAAGCCACGCACTTGAATGCTTAATGGCATACACATACAGTATAGACTGCATTCAGGCTTTATGTCAGCTTAATGCAATGAAGTCTAGATGATGATATTTTGATCACATACGATGATAAATAAACATGCATACGATGAACCCACTCCCGATTAAACAACACCAGGTTTCCTGTGTGGGTGCATGTGTGTGTGTGTGCGTTCAGTGCAAATGTGGCAGATGAAAGGTCAGTGGAAGCACATAGCGGCCCAAAGCGCTGCATGTGGTGCACATTCAAAAAGACAAGAAGACCACACACACCTGAACACAAACATCTCCACAAACACAAAGCAGGTGACAGACTATAGATGTGTAGGGGCACACAAATGGATGCACAAAGACAGAAAACATAATCAGAGCTGCACACCCCACTACACCACAAAAATACAAAGATGGACACATGCAGAAACACACATGGGGGAACGTATATAAAAACACCACATCCCCTGGCTGAGGCACTGGGGCCAATTACGATGCCAAGGCCAGTGCATCATCAGAGGGAGCCAGCTGTCTATGGGCCGCCCTGATGTGGCTGTGCTCACCACACTCTGCGCAGCCTCTGCTCCTGAGGGCCTGGACCAGATCTGAAGCAAAAAGCAACCGCTCCCGCACTCTCCCAGAAAATAAAAAGGAGGCATGTAACAAGCAACAGGTTGACTTGTTGGTTTATGCAACAATTTCATTCCCCCGTTTGGATCATTAATGAATGAATAAAGCTGTCTTCTTCCTTGCTACAGTGGTGCTGTCAGTTCCAGAACGAAGAGCTAATTTGTTATGAATAATGAAGCTGCTGCTTCTTCTTTTTTTTCCCTCTTTGGTCAATACAGACCAGGATAAGAATATCATTTATTATTTTGTTTTTCTCCATTTTACCAGTGTTTACTTTCCCACATCCCACCATCTGCAGTTGTGAAATCTAGAAAATTTTTGCGTTTTTTTGTGCTGGACAAACATCAGGAACCCTCAGGCGCATAAAATCAGAAGTATAGGCTTATAGAATCTTGCTATCCAGCAGATTCTTTTGCTTCTGCAAAAAAATTCTCAGGTCTTTAGTAGTTTCCTTATGTAATGTAATTATTATTATTAATTAGAAATATGCTTACTTAAAATATCAGTGGCAAAAACAGTACATCATAGGAGTTAAATTAAGAGTTAATCATTAACTCAGACTTCCAGACTTAACATGAATCTGATGGAGACTGTGATACATCTTATATTTAAAAAAAAAACAAAAAAAACAGACAGTTTTGATGTGCTGCTGAATCCTGTTAAGTGCTCAACCCTGACCATCTGCTTGGTTGAAATCTCCCAGAGGACATTTATGGGTGCTGCTGAGGGTGAAGGAGAAAGAGAGCCCGGTCTGACTGACAAGGAGGAAGGACACATGCAAGTTCATTATAAAGAACATCTGATATCAAAAAACCTCAAAGGAAAAACATTTCAAATTTCATACTACAAGACATCATTCTAACAAAACTCTAAATAAAGTCTTCACCACAATTGCCCTTACGTACAAAACACAATATTTGATTAAATGAAACAAGAAAACGGAAAGTGCAATTACATTAATAGCACTAGAAAAGGTTAAAGGTGGTGCTACAGCTCATTCCAGCAATTACAGGAAATAAAAGGTGGGTTATACCCTGGACACATAAGCCAGTCCATCACTAAAACAAATGAGGCGGCCATGCACTCATGGTCAATTTAGCGTAACCTAAATTCATGCCCAACTTTATCACACAACCCTACCTGGGACCCAGCAGTGGCTTTTGCCTCATTATCTTTGGATTACATAATCTTCTCCATAATCTTTGGAGGAGATAATGAAGCATAATAAGAAGAATATTGGTCCTGAGAAGGTCTGAGGTAAGAAAATCCTTGTTTCATTGTCTGTGTGTCGACCACCATCCCTTACCTCTAACTTGAGTGGGAAAAACCATCATATCCAAAAAGCTTTTGTACACCACTGGTATCAGTATCTTGGTGCTCGTACCCCACAACTATGGTAAAACAAGCAGACACTTACAGCCTGACAGCAAGATTCATCGGGCGAAAGTGGCTGCAGCCATGCTGTCACGGCGGTCAATAAAGTGCAAATGAAATGTGTGCAACATTTACATCCGAACAGGAAAGAGACATCTTAATAATTATGTAATTTATGCACATGCTGACATTTTGAGTTGTTTTATGGTTTTTAAAGATACCCTGTGCAACTTTAGGCCACTAAAAGCACGATGGGGGGATGTTTGATTCGACAAGACATTTCTGCACTTTAGGCTGGCTAAGAAGCTTAGACTGAAAGTAAGATCTCCTATTTGACAACCCCATAAATAACTGGCTGAATTTGCTGGAGAAGACGGCGTGATATAGTATGGAGTAACTTCTTTTATGGCCAGTTGTTTTGCAACAGTTAAGATTTGGAAAAAAGCCTATTAAAATCCTGCTATGTATGTGAATATCATGTTTGTTTTAATTCCTGTATTTAAAAATCAAGATGGCATACTGACAATATTTTCATGGCATTTCAAATAAGGGTTGTGATGTAGGCAAACAAAGCATATAAATGTTGCTATAGTTTAATGAAAAAGAAGCAAATCCCAGTGGAACAAGTTTTTTTAAAAAACCTCTCCATCCTTGTCTGGACTCTAAGAAGTGTAAAGGAAGCAGTCACACTAGAATTATTCGAAACCATTTTTATGTACTTTATGTCTCCAACTAAGCTGTCCCTGCATGGCAAGTTCTTCCTGTCAGATTCGCCCGTGACAAAGAATTATATGCAGAGATTTATTGCGGTGCATATGAACTGAACATAAATTCTAGAAGTACCGCATCTCTGTAAAGGAGAAATCAATCTATTGATGACACCCTCTCCTAAAATACTTTTTTTTTTCTGAACCCATTTTAAATTACTTGCTTCTCATTTAAGGTTTGTTCAGTGAGCTCAAATAGTGGCACTGACACTCCTCATTGCAAATACATGTATATTTTTTCCTGTTAATATTTTATCTCAAAATCATTTGGGTAGAAAAGCACAGATGAACTGAGAGCTAACAAAGTTCAGTTCCCAGTTATGTGTCAGTAGCTGCAGGTTTTTGTCCCAGATTGTCACAGACCAACAGATTTTTGTTGCATATTTTATTGACAGGCATGATTCAATTTCATATTCAGTCTTTTTTTGCCAATTTTGTACTCACTTAAAAGTTTTTTAGCCAGTAAATGAGGCTCATTGTTGAGTGAGCGAACATCCCAGCGGGTATGTTTCTTTAACTGTTTGTTTATGTTCATCGTAGGGTTCTGTGTTTGAACAGGAATGGATTTTAGTCAAGAGAGCAGTGAAGATAACAGTTGTGGGTGCGGTGCAAGTTCCTCTTGAGGGCAAACAACACAGGGGCCTGTTGCAGGGGATGATAATTGAATGAAATAGAGATTGGATTGGAAGCTCCTGTCAGTGCCAGACATAGCGGCAGGTTGATGATTCGTCGTCTCAGGCCCCGGGGTCCAGCTGGTGAGAAAGAAACCGCCCGTGTGGGTGGGTCTGGGCTTTGTTTTTTGCCTTTAAACCTGTTCAGACCAAGTGGTTTATAAAAGACAATCATAGTTTCACTCATCATAAATATTTTGTGCAATCTTGCTTTTTCTTAGCAAATATGGAAGATTCTCACACAAACTGGGGCTTAGTTAAACACAAGTGCATACAGACTCAAACCCACTCACTGAGGAAAAACAAAGCAGGGAATGGGAACCCTTTCAGTTTTAATTAGTCGCTGCTGCTGTGTTTTGGAGGCGGTGCAGGGGTCAACAGTAATTGGGTTGTTTTTTTATATACTGAGGCATTCAGAGCAGAACAGAGGGATATGGGTCACGACGTGATATAGAATCCTACTGCCTGCTTTCTACCCTCTCTTCCTTCCCCCCCTCCCACGATCATCCACCCTGGCACCATTGCGTTAACTGGAAAGACTTGTAGATCCTGGCAGGCCTGGAAACTGGAAAAGGGCCACAGAACCGCCTTCTCAGCACTGCTCCAAGTTGGTTCTCACCAAGACCAAATGGAGGAATCTGGAGAGCTCAGCTGTGTGAAAGAACAAGCTTCTGGGAACATGTCTGGGAAAATAGAAGGAGGCGAGGACTTGGAGTGAGGCGGAGGAATTGCAGACATGGTGCCAGGATTTTCTTCACCAGCAGAACCAGGAGCTCCGAGGTGCAGGACGCCAAACCAAATGGGTGGACGCCAGCTAGGAATATAGAGGAGGAGGACATGGAAACGGTAAGACAAATGTAGCATTTCAGTGAGAGTACTGTGGTAGGGGATAAACAGTAGCCAGATGGTCATCTCTGTGGCTTTCAACAGATTAGTTATTAACTTCCTTCATTTCATGGCAAAGCATAAAACTTTATCTTTGTTTAGTATTCATAGATCAAATGTGAGGAATTAACATTAACACACAGAGTTATTGTAAATTAAATACATGCTCTTCAAGCAGTGAAGTGGGCTATTATAACACAGAAGGACAAAGGCAGCTGACTTATTCTAAACTGATTGCACTAGGGAGGCTGAAGTGCTATCAATGTGCTGTTGGAAGGACTATTCTGCTTCAAATATGCAATGAACGGCCATGAAGGTCTTGGAAACTGTGAGAGAAGACATGATAAAGAATATATATATTGTGTGTATAATATACACACAATATATAATATACATATACATATATATATATATATATATATATATATATATAT